>JAODKM010000016.1:20393230-20407060 GCA_026780845.1 Petrocephalus sullivani | reverse complement strand
GGTCCTTAAATTATCAGGACCTTCTTCCCTGGTCCTCTGCATCTGAGAGTCATAAAACTTGGAATGCGGGTCTCCCCGGTGCTTTGGGGAGTCTTGGTTCTCCTTGGTGCTATGGCCAACTCGTAACTTCAGTGGCCATAAAACTTGGAATGTTGGGCCTGCATGGGTGTGTGATCCTACATATCCCCCCTTTCGGCTGATTATGGCATTGCCATCATTCAGGCGATGAAAAGCTAGAAGGGATCACAACCATGAGACAAGGGACAGAAACTTCCCATCGTTTGACAACCTGGGTGGTATGGTAAGTGAATGGGAAGGAGAGGAGTGAACGAGCCTGCACAGGCTCCTGGGACAAAGAATAGGGTTTGAAGCATGGGCTGCAGTATCTAGGGATTTCCAAAGTCCTCTGGGGCAAGGAACTAGGGATCCCCGAAGATGGTGTCTGAAGGGGGCCCATGGAGTACTGTCTGGAACAGGGCCTCACTCTGCTTATTATCCAGCATAGCGCTAGCAGCAGGTGCAGCATCATCCTGAGATCCAAGAGATCATGTTATGAGGGGCACTGAGCCAGGTCCGAGGCTCAGGTATTTGAGCTTGTTGGAGTAGGGTTAAGGAGATGAGAAGGTAGAGTTAAGGGTAGGATAGTGGGAGTCGAGGCAGACTCTAAGGGTTGTGCACACCGGTGCAGAGAGAACAGAGAGAGTTAGAAGACCATAACACTCAACCAGGGAACAACTGAAATCAAATAAACGGGACAAATGAAAAGGCATAACTGTATTCTCTTCAGTAATTTCCCGGGCACGCGTGAGCCACCCCAGGTCCTTACCAACTAAATTAAACAAACAGTTAAAGAAAAACTTAATGTCACTCAGATACTAGTAGTCAGGCTCAGCACCTTGGTCTACCCTATCTGAGATTTTTTTCTATTTCCTGTTTGGAGATTGGGGGAGTGTTTGGGGCTGAAGGTTGTTCTCCTTCAGGTTTGAATGTGTTTGAATGTGGTTCATTTGGAACAGCTGGCGTGGTCCTGACCACTGTCTGATTGGGAATGGTCGGTGGGTCTTCCAAGCTTTCCTTGGGTCTGGTGTTTCTTAATTTGGTTTTGGTGAACCCACTTGAGGCATGTTTCTGGAGTGCCTCGGTAGGTTCTGCTACGATAAGCCACAGGTGACAGTTTGTCTACGATTTCATGTGGTCCTGACCAGCGTGGCAGGAGTTGTTGCGTCGAATTCTGACTGCTCGGTTGCTCAAAATTGTAGTACCAGACTTTGTCCCCCACTTGGAGTTCTTCCTGTGATGTTTTCTGGTCATAGTAGGTTTTCCTGCCCTCTGCTGTTTTCTGCAGATTCTGCTGGGCAAATACAAAGGAAGCTCTCAAGTGCTGGTGTAGACTGTCCAGATACTACTGCGTGGTATAGGCTGTGATGAGGCTGTGGTCACCTGGTTGGTAGAGGAGGTGGACAGGGAATGTCATCTGTCGTCCTGTCATTAGTTCGGAGGAGGACACTCCACTGGATTTGTGGGGTGTGGACCTGATGGCCGTGAGCACCAGGGGTAGTCCTTCTGACTGGATGCCACGTATTTTTTGAGCATGCAGACGACGGTTCTGTTGATCCGTTCTACTTGGCTGGATGCCATAGGATGGTGGCTGATGTGGAACTGTGCTTTGATGCCCAGAAGTTTCCAGATGTCCTTCATCACTTCAGCGGTGAAATGGGTTCTTCGGTCTGAGATGACCTTCAGCAGGAACTGGAGAACACATGGTTCATGAGCAGATGTGCCGTTGTTTGGGCTGTGTCATTGGGTGCTGGTAGGCACTCTACCCACTTGGTGAACTTGCAGGTGACGGTCATAAAGTGCTTGTTTTCCTGGGTTGACCTCATCAGGGGCCCAACCCAGTCGATCTACAGATCTGACCACGGGAAGTTGACTCCTCGGCACTGTAGAAGGGCCTTGTGGTTTGGATTTGCTGGTTGGAATTGGCAGCAAACCAGACACCCTCTCACATATTCTGTCAGATCCTACCACATGTTAGGCTAATAGGCTACCTGTTTGAGGGCCTCATATTGTAGGTTGCTTTGGCGTTGCAGTGTCCTGCACAGGGTGCGTCATGGGTGTAGAGCAGCATCACCCCCCTTTGGTCCCGGGGGGCCACGAGCCTTGGTGGTCATCGGGGACATAGAGAAGTACACCCTTGACCAGACGAAGAGATCAGAAGAGTAGGACGAGGACGCGGTGATCCGTCGAGGCGTCGAGGTCAGTTGCCAAAATTGGGTTGGCGGTGGGATCGTGGAGGTGATCAGACACATTCTTGAGCACAGCATCAGCAGATTGGAGAGAGGCAATGTCAGAGTCAGTAAGCTGGGGGGAGAGGTCCAGAAAGGAAGATGTCGGAGGCGAGGCCGGATTCCGAGCTTGGCGATGAGTGATGGCCATCACAGCAGGGGTGGGTGGGAGGGGCTGAAACTCCCATGGGTCGCCGTGCATCTGTCTAGTCATTATAGGTCTTGTCTAGACCTGGGAGTCTGGAATGACCACAGACCTTTTTCCAGTAGATATGCATGTGGTGCAATGTTATCAGGGTGTCACACATCTGCAGCTGTTCCTGGTGTTTGACTGGCTTGTTCCTTGATGTCTTGAAGCCATTCTGCTGCCAGTGAGGGAGATGAGAGTCGTGCATAGTTGGAGTTTGTGCAGATCAGCAGGTCCTTTATGCCGTGTTACGAGGCCAATTCCAAGGCAATCAAGATTGCTGCTAGTTCCCCATACTGTGATGTGCGGGGGCCCAACTTGAGCTGCTGTGGCGGGAGTGGATCATCATGGAGCCACGTGAGGCCTGCTCCGGCTTTCAAGATCTCTCAGTGGTTGATGGTACAGATCCTGAGGTGTTGCTCATCTGTGAGCTTGACTCGAAATACTGTCTCATTTGTCACCGGTGCTGTGGTGACCATGGTGATAGCACTAGTCGGTGCTGTGAACAGCTGACTCCTGTCTAGCTGAGCTGGCAGTAAGTTAGTGGGGCTTTGACTGGTCACCAGGAGCGCAAGGTCAAAGTCGTGGAATCGTTGGCTGATGAGCCATTCCACCATGGCTGCCTTGGGTATGATGATGTCAGCTGCTGTGCAGTTATTGAAGAGCACATACACTGTCTGTCCTGTTACATCAAGAAGTGGCATGGCTACCAGGGTTAGTCCCAATTCCGTGGCTTGTGCGGATGGCTGGAGAAATGCCCGGGAGTGGTCCAATGTTTGGCCCTTTTTCATGTTCAGGCGGACCGGGATGCCTTTCCTGTAGGCAGGGAGTTTCACGGCTTGTTCAGTGACCATTGCACATACTTTAGGAATGGTCTGTCCTGAACAGAGGTTGTCAAGTTCCACTTCGGGTTGGTGCATTTGTCCCCGGAGGGAGGTCCAACGGACATTATTGATTGTGACCACTTGGATGGCCATTCTGACCAGGAGATCCACACCAATGTGCACCGAATGTGGAAGGCTTGGGACGACTGTGACATAATGCCTCAGAGATTGCTTGTTCCAGGCGAGATCCAGGGCACAGATGCCCGTGGCTGAGGCAGTGGAGTCTGTGCTCAGGGGGAACCTCGAGGCTTTGCTGACATGTGGCACAGGAATATCATTCCTCCTCGGTTCCTCATACAGTTTCATCATATTGCAGAGAAGACAACCCAGGCAGAGTCCGTGATTGCCCAGCATCTTCCTATGAACTGCATCATGTCATCTTCACCATAGACGATCGTAAGCTACGGGGAAACGAATGGTAGCAGGGACTGAGGCCCTAGTGTCTGCTGCAGTTAAAAGCCGCCCAACGGAAGCCAAAACTAACCCAATATTTGAAGCAACAGCATTCTGTATTCCATAGAAATATGCTGATCACATTCACTGTGATGTGACTGTATTTCGTACTTGCAGTACTTTGCAGTTGTTATGTGGAATACCTCTATTCCACTCCGTTAGACCCCTTGCTCCAAATCCTTGCATATTGTGTATTTAACTGGCACTGTTAGGCTAACACTTAAGGTTAGATAAGCTAGCCTCATCTATATATATATATATATAGATAGATAGATAGGTTGTTAAAAAGGTAGCTAACACGTCTTACCAGCAGATGCTGCCATTGTAAGCAGCTTCCCTGCGGATACTTACTGTAGGTAGATATCTACTGTAGGCGTGTACCTGCGCAAGCACATACCAATAGCAAGGAGGGAGGCTTGCAGCCATCTATGTCAGTGCTTCCCAACCCAGTCCTTGGGGAACACCGGACAGTCCACGTTTTTGTACCCTCCCAGCTCCCAGCCAATCAGGAACACCGAGTACCTGGTACAGGTGTTCTGGGAGATGAGAGGAAGCAAAAACATGGACTGTCTGGTGTTCCCCAAGGACTGGGTTGGGAAACACTGGTCTATCTTATGCGGTCACTCATTATTCCACGCCCCTCTCAGCTGATACCACTTTCATATGCCCAATCAGTGCCACAGGTTCGAAACTGAAAAAAAAATTTGAAGCTGTAAAGAAAGAGACCTGAACCTGAAAACAGCCTGCAACTGAAAAAATATGACCTAAAATATCCAAACATATATTAAAGTAAAAAATGGAAACATTTTAAGACATTTTATTTAAAAATCCACAACTAAATCAAAATTACTTTTAAACCAAAACTTTCGTTTTCATTTGAATACATTGTTGTACTTTTTTTAAAGTTCAGCATCAAAACATGAACTTTCAGTTTCAATTCTTTTTTTTCCAAATTAATGAAAAGTTTGGCCCTAATTTAGCTCCGTAGTAATGGGGTTAAAAATGCATCATGATGTATGTAACACTGCATACTGTAACTGCATTAAAAAACACTAAATCCGTTTAACATTTTGGCTCTCATTCATGCACCATGTGATCTGAAGATAAGACCCCCACTGCTGAAAACATGCTCAACAGGAGCTGAGGTTGCAACGTCTATCCAAATTGGGTGGCAGCAGATAATGCACACATTGCTGCAGTTTCCCGTTTCCAGCTGTTATCCGCCTTGCTAATTTTACCTACACTACAGTAACTGCCGTATTTCCATGTTCCTGCTTTTACCAATCTGAAGGTGCGCAATAGCGAGATCTCCAGCCCTACAACTCTGATAATTACAGTTACTATTAAATATTTACTGTAAATTCTATTGTATTTTACTGGCAATGCTGCTTTTTTCTGTGTATGCTAACATGAAAGATCTCCCTCCAAATATAAAATTAATAAATCAAGTTGTCACTCCACATACCAATCTGACATTGACGTATATTCACTGTCAGGAAAAAGGGTACAGCCCTGGGACAGTTTATCATTAATGTACCCCCAATGGTACAAAAATGTTCCTCAGAGTAAATTTCTGTACCTTAAAAGGTACATTTTCCTACAGTTAGGGTGCAATATATTGCAGTTATTTCCTTCCCCACCAAATCAGCAGTCAGGAGCCGCCTGTGTGGAATTCCAAAGTCAGTCTGTATTGCATCCACAAAGGTCACAACCAAAACTGGACACCACGCGAGTGCACCCACTACTGATTTTATACTTTTGTCTCCTGATCCACACCCTTATATGGTAAGTTTGTCAATCATTTATTTTACTGTTTTGGACCCTTAGTTGTGCAGCCATCTCCACTAGGTTTTTCCACATCAATCAATGAACTTCACCGATTCGCTCCTCCCTGGTAGCAAAACTTGGCAGCTTCAGTCACCCACCTGTTGCTTAGCTACAGAGTTTGATAATACTTTTGGCCTTCAGCATAGTCATAAGCTACAGAGGTCATTAAGGTGGATATTCATATAACCAGGGCTAAAATGAAATGGCCAACATAAGCTTTGAGACTAACATAAGGTACAAATACATACTTAATGCATAAATTAATGCAATTAACAATTCATTAATGCATACATACTGGCGGCGGTTATAACATTAGACAACAATTGGTTTGCGTTTTGATAATATTCCAGTGATTACACTCTCGAAATGTTATACAGTGCTAAATGTTGTACAGTTCTAAATGTTATACAGTGCTAAATAGTATCCTATAACAATAGCAGAGCCTTGAGGGTACAGCCCCGGCGGGGGCGGATCTAGATCAATATTCATAGGGTGGCAAGAGGAGGGCAGGAGATTTTGAGGGGTGGCACCTTATGGCAGAAGAATATGTGCTGATTTGCCAAGTGGGGTGGCAACACCTCGGAAGATCCGCCTATGAGACCCGATGACAAGTATTTGTACTGTCAACGGTACAAGTTGGTACTTTTTACTAAGAATGCAATACATATCAAGGCAGATTAAAACACACACAGATGGTTTAATATTTTAATATTCACTGTTTAATATCACATTTGCTGCTAACTGTCCATATGTGAACTTCCCAGCACGTTTGGAACTATTAAAGGCGTACTGAACCACGTCATCGCGTGGCAGCGAGATCAATCAGTGTCGAGACTCTCCCTCTCTCTCTCTCTCTCGGCGGCTCTGGTTGCAGCTGGGGCGCGGTTGGGACAAAGGGCCATGGTTTGCCGATTCCGGGTTGGAATTCACGCAAAAGCCTGGTGTCTGTATTGCACGGCTCATAGGTCTCAACACCAGGTCTAAATGAAAGTGGATGTAGCCAACGCTCAGCTTTGTATAAAGACTGAGCTGCGTTAATGAAAGCGTATATATATAGATTCTTTTAAATGTGGGGTGAAATTTCGTATGAAAATGGGAAGATAAAAAGTAATCAGCAGGATGAAACGAAGATCAAAACTCTCAGTATTATATTAATCTTGTTCAAGTTCGTCATTAACTCTGAAGGTATGTATCTTTTAAAAATAAGACATGCATTTTGTCTCTGATGACTCTTATTATAATATTCAAGTAGTTATGATTGAAATGGGTTTGTTTTGGGTTTACCAACTGATATAGAAATATTTGACCAAATACTCAAGTATTAATTTGTAACTGATTATTTGTGCCTATTATTTAATGCTTTGAGGTATAGGGTAATTTTATATGTCTTATTCCTGTGGTAGGTTTCCAGTTACATGGCTCTGCTGGTCCTCTAACAGCCCGACTGAGAGGAACTGTACTGCTGCCCTGCTTTGTGGACAAACCCCTGCCTTTGGAGGGGCTGGAGGTGGACTGGAGAAGGAATGATTCAGACACCATTGTGCACCTATTCCAGGCGGGTGAGAGCAGACCTGAATCACAGGGGGATGCCTACAGCGACAGAGCCCACTTCTTCTCTCAGGAAATCCCCAAAGGCAACTTCTCTCTGCTGCTTGAGGATGTGAGGACTGCAGATGCAGGAGTGTACAAGTGTGTGGTTTACACAGAACAGGAGCACCATGAAACATGGGCGGAAATACAGGAAGTAGGCAAGTCAGCCTTTCTGTTTTATGGCTAAAGTATTATCATTACTTATTTCCGAAACTGGCGTGCCTTTTCGGAAAGTGATCGATCTTAGGGAATAACAAACAAGATAACAAACTACTTATAGTTACGAAGGGTTTCAGGAAAGCCACACCTGATCATGCCGTTGGTGTATGTGGAATCCATCCATCAATTTTCTGAAACCGCTTATCCTTCCAAGAACCCCACAATGACATAGGGAGAACATGCAAACTCCACACACATGAACCTTTCTTACCTGTAATTTAGAAAATCACAAAAATCATGCATCTTCCAAACTATCTAAGTGTCATCCCTAAACAGGAGGGGGAAACACACAGAGATGTCAGGTTGCCAGGTTGTGTGAATCTTCCTGTTCTTGCTGCAGAGTGGCTGGTGGTGACGGGTGCAGATGAGCCTCTCTCTGCACATGCTGGAGAGGATGTGACTCTCAGCTGCTCTGTGGACACCCATGTTAATGTGACAGAGCTTCAGGTGGAATGGAGAAAGACAGACGGTGACACCATGGTGCTTCTGTACAAGGATGGAAAGAACAGACCAGATTCTCAGCATGACAGATACTCTGGAAGAGCTGAATTCTTCACCGAGGAAATTCCAAAAGGAAACTTATCAATGAAACTGAGGAAAGTCAGGACTGAAGACAAAGGAGAGTTCATGTGTGAAGTCCACTCAGATATTGGTTCTGCCAATACAACTGTTAGGATAGCAGCACTGGGTGAGTCACCAGGTCATCTACACAAGGTCACATAGGGCGTACCAGGCTGACTCACATGCTTTTACTTACAGGTGAGGATCCACCTGTATGTCCTACTTGTGAGACTCTGTTAATTGTCAAACACTTTTATTTTAGGGTAATTACGTGGCACATCATCACACATTTGGACCTCAGGTCACAGATTTTAATGAAACTCGGCATGGTGATTTGGTCATACGTACGTGTCTTACCATTTAATCTAACAAAGTTTGAACTTATTGCGTGGGGGGGTATGACCTTGATTGGCTATATCTACCTTAAGTTAAGTTATATTTTTGTAAATATAAGTATTGTTTATATTAAGGGAGATATAGTTAGGGGTAGACCGATTATTGGGGGGCGATATTAGCAGTTTGCCGATTACCAGTATCAGCGTTTATTTTAACGCTCACCGATATTAAGTTATTACAACGTGCAACACTGCGGCTCCGCTGCAGTCTCTGCAGTGTTGCCAGATCTTAAATGTATCGTACCAGCAACTTAAAATTGTCGTATTTTGAGAAAAATTGTCGTACACACGCAATTTCCACTCTGACGTTGCTCAGAAAATCTGCTTCAATAACACCCGTAACTGCAACTCCGCCATGCAAAACTGCGCTTGAACCAGTCAACAATGTCATTGGGTGCGTTCGACTTCATGCAGCCGCTTACAGCGCTGGCTAAAAGCAATGCATTCTGGTCTTGACACAATGCATGATGGTTGGTTTTTGGCCAATCAGAAATGACCAGAATGACCAGAAGGCATCGCTTTAAGACAGCGCTGTAATGTATGGGCGAGGTTAACCAATCAAACGGCGGCTCATGACAGTAAGGTGCCCGCACCATATTCCTCTGGCACCTGCATCCCGAAGAGCCCAAGCTTACTAAACCTACTAAACACCCATTGTTTACTGTGTGTCCCCATGTGTTACATCGTGCGTTGATTGGCTGTAAAGGCACGTGAGATGACTGCGCATAAACAAGCCAAGTATGTCTGTGCAGCCGGATGAAAACAGAGATCTGTACCTTGTCGTGCTAATGAAACAACTGAGCCATAAAATGAAGGGGTAAAATTATCGTACATTATCTCATTTTTGGAATTATTGATCGTACATTGTACAGAGGGTAAAATTATTGTACAAATACCATAATTATCGTACGTCTGGCAACAATATGAGTCTCTGCCTCTGTGCTGTTTGCTCACATCCCGCTGCTTCATTTAATGTCCCGCCCACAGCAATCTCTGACTTTCTATGTCATATGAGTAATAGCCAATCAATGCTCAAGCCTTGCTGCCCCAAGGAGAAGAACAGAGAGGAGTTTCAGCTGAGTGTGCACTGTTGCTGCTCCTCAAATTAAAACATTAGATCTACACACTGAAGTTACAAAACACCACAGAGCTCCTGTGAGCTATTTCCATAATGAAAAGCCTGTCCGCTTTCCCAGTTACACAGCTGAAAATGATAATGACCCTTGCTGTGGAAGCGTCATGCATTCACTAAAGAGAAAAACAACATCCAAGTGTGTGTTTTATGTAAGGTGTATCTCATTAATAATAATAAAAAAACAGATCGGATTTGCTTTTCGTTTAGCGAATGGAGTACGCTGCCGTATGCGACGGCAATGTTACATGTAATGACAAAGTGTTAATAGCGTTATGTAGCGGCCACGGCTTATGCTGCAGCAGGAGCTTATTTGAGCTTCCACACTGCTTATCTTACTTTACATTACAGTAGCCTACTTACATTACTCATCCCTATGGGATTCTCACGTTACATATAACTTCAACTGACAACAGCGTGTCTCTTACGGATAATTTAAATGCCAAGCTTTGTTATGTTAGTAAGCAAAAGGCATTAATGGTACTAAAGCATCTATTCATTTGATTTGTCCAGCTCAGGCATATACGTTTTATTAGAATTATATTTTATTCTTGCCGCTACTGTGTTATGAATACTTCAGAATCTGTAAAAAGTATATAATATACAGGTTTTTTTGTTTTATATTGTATAATGAATCATTTGCCATTAATTAAAAAAGTAACATTCACTTTAACTAGAGCAGCTTTACTGTAATAGCAGACTTTATATCTCCAAATTCTCTTGCAGGTGGCTTCAGAGAAAGCATATAAAGGCACATGCATATTACTTCCAAATATCGGTTATCGGCCCCATTAATTAGTAGTAATCCATATTGGCCCTGAAAAACCAATATCGGTCGACCTCTAGATATAACCAGTCAAAGTCATAGCTCCCCCCACCAATAAGTTCCAACCTAATGTTTAGTATTCATCTTCTCTGGCCATGAATATAGCCTTGGTTGCTGGCAGGATTTTAAAAATCAGCTTAACATGACACTGGGTGAGTCACTAAAGTTTGGTTTTAACACACATCTCAGCCTAGATTTGTGTGATTTAATCTCATGTTTGTTCTCCTGAGGGTCATTAATTCTGCTGTAGACTGATCTTTATAAACATCCCATAGTCAAACTGGGTTTAGTAATTTTTATAGACAAAATAAATGAATGTATATTTGCTTCAGACTTCCACTTTAGTGCAATACATAGCTCTAAATAACCTGTTTTATTAGAGTAAAGCTGTACAATTTATTTTCACTTAATTATGTAAGTCAGTTAACAATTAGGAATCATGCACATAAAATATGTTTTGTGCTCCAGTTTCGTAGAGTAATTATTGGGACAGACATGCTGATTGTAATTTAGTATATCAAACCCTGTTTGGAAAAAATAATTTTGGAATGTTTTTAGGTTATTCACCCCTGCATCGGTTGATTCTGGTGATTTGCATCACTGTCACACCTGTAGTCCTGCTTACTGGTGCTTTCTCTGTGTGGCATTTTATAAAGGAAAGTAAGTAATTTTGAAACATTGAATTTTAATCTAATGATTGTAAAGCACAGGTCAAACTAAATGTGAATTACTGTGAAGTATCTACTCTTTAATACCTAGTAATATTAAACATCAGTCACTGCATGTTTGACATCACTTATCCTGTAGAGGGCATCTCAGCAAACATGAGGCATCAGGCAGGACCGTATCTACACAGGGTGCCTGTCCATTACAGGGCTTAACTGTGATGTAATTAACATGCTCTGATCCTGTGCCTCTGGTAACATACATATGTGAATCTGAATTATTTCCAAACGTTTTATTACTGTATGCTCCAGGAAGCCAAAACACTGAACCAAAGTTGATGTCCTCATTAAAATTACAATAAAATAATTCAGGAGCTGCATATGTTGAGCCTTTGTTGAGTCTGTATTGGTTGTCTGTGCATGTCGCAAAATGACCATCTGAGGTTGGCTGTAGATCGTCTTTGCATGAACTGTCATTTAATGTTGAAGAGCATGTGGTTAAATTTGGCTCTACTTTCTGTCTATAGGTAAAAGCAGACAGGCTCTGTTATGTCACTGGTCACATGTCACAGTTCCACCAATCATGGTTTCCTCAGCATTCATCCTATGGGGTGTAACTGAAGGTGAGCCCATTATATATGATTTATACATTCTTGTATTTTGTTTAATTTAAAGAATGCTTTTAAAGCAGGGTTATATTAATTATATCTGTCATGAGAGTTTTATGGTTTAAAATGTTTTATGGATAACAGAACAGCAGTAGTAAATTTAATGGATTGATACGGTTTAGTTGGCTGAAGAACCAGGAGAGATCAGGAATTTCAGTAGTAAATATTTGCATGTGTAAATGACAATGAATTATCTAAATTAGTTAGCAGGGTAACAAAAGACCATATTTACCTAGGGTACGCTGATGAAGTTAGTATAACTGTGAAGAGTTACTTTTCATTTGTTATTTCTCCTAATTTGGCTTAAAGATTGATAAACATGTTTAAATTATTTTAACGTTTAATGTAGCTGCTTATAGTTTGCCATGTCCCAGAGGATTATTTGTATTGCCAGTCTAGATATTTTGTGTGGGTTTGGAGTCAGTATCTGCTTTTCTTGATTACCTGGATGAATAAAGAGAGCAATAAACACACTTGATCAAATAAACATAATATTTATAACAGCAGAAGAAACACCCCCTGGTCACTAATTATAGAATATAATATAGTGTCTTGACGTTGTTAAGATCTGGGTGGTGCTAAACTGTTTAAATTTACATGAAAATAAAACTGATGTTGTCTTTTTTCCCCTAGTAAACATAATAGTTTTGAGACTTGAGACTTCACATCTAGGGGTAATTATGGACAGTGATTTTTAAACTTGATAAACAAGTAATCGCTGTGGTTACGAAGAGCTTTTCCCAGTTAAGGCTCTTGACATAGGTTAAGCCCATTCAGAGCTTTGTTGACTTTGAAAGGGTCATACATGCGTTTAATTTAAAATACTAACATCTGTTTATAAATCCCTCAATGGCCTTGTTCCCATCTATCTGTGGGGACTTTTAAATCTGTATGTTCCACATAGGACTTTGAGATGGACAGACCAAAGCCTTTTGATGACCCCTGTATATTCATTGTCCAACACTGTCTTGGTTTAAAACCCGGTTAAAAATTAATTTTTATTCTTTGGCTTTTACTTCAATATAGGAGCTGCCTAGTGTCATGGTGTTGTGCATGTTTTGTCATTTTTGCTATTCTGAGTTGTACAGTGTGGCTGCATGGTGGTGCAGTGGTTAACACTATTGCCTAACACCTCTCAGACTGGGGTTCAAGTCTCCACTCAGGTTTCATGTCATGTTCTCCCCATGCCATTGTGGGGAGTCCAAACACATGCTGAGGCTAATTGGAGTTACTAAATGGTGCATGTTGTGATGATTGGCTTATGCTGACATCACAGTACAGGATGAAAGGGGGTTACCACCCTCTGGCTAAGAGTTCAGATGCTGGTGCCTCAGGAGAGAAGAAAAGAGATGCAGCATGGACAGAGTTGTAATTTTTCGGGCTGTTTTAACCCTGATCTTCTCCCTCGGTCCTGTTCACCATGTGTGAAACTATTACCCTGCAGTGAAATAAACATATTTTTGTTTGATCCATCTGCCTGGCTGTTTTACATCCCTTTGCTGGGAAAACAGGCGAAGCCTGATCATTACAAATGGCACCCGAACTGTGAATGAACATCCTCGGAGGGAAAACATTTGTGAAGGGGGAATGTTGCTAATTGTCCAGCGCAGATGAGGCAAGTGTACTTAAGTTAGAATTTATAAAGGACCTTTAATTACCTTCCATATACACTAATGGCATATCCCAGCAGTTAGCTAAATTAAAGCGCACCGCGGGATAAGGGCGGTTTTTCCGTCAGGGAGTTTATGTGTTACTAGTCACCTTTTTTGGAAGGGGGCTCCTGTTTTACTGGTGTTTAAGGGGGGAACCATTGCTAGTTCATGCTTTTGAGCAACGTGACTGGATTTACCCCGAGAATTTGGGCGCAGCGGTGTTGGAGACTGCTGCAGGCAAGAGTAGGACTTTGAAAAGGAAACGCACGCTTGTGGTTGGTCGCGGAGCTCCATCACTCTGGCTGCGACTGCACTGAATAGAATAGGAGAGGAGACAAGTAGGGCTGCAACTAACGATTATTTTGCTAATCGACGATTATTTTTTCGATTCATCGATGAATCGGATAAAAAAAAAAATTATTTCCACCCTTTTATTCAGAAATAAAGCACGATCTAAATTAACGACGCAAAAAAGTGCACAAAGAA
>JAODKM010000016.1:20301334-20312376 GCA_026780845.1 Petrocephalus sullivani | reverse complement strand
GGATGTGGTGGAACGGGAGCTTTGTGCCCTGGATGTGCATCCCACAAATCTCCATCAACTGCAAGATGCTATCCTATTAATATGGGCCACCATTTCTAAAGAATGCTTTCAGCACCTTGTTGAATCAATGCCAAGCAGAATTAAGGCAGTTCTGAAGGCGAAAGGAGGTCAAACACCGTATTAGTATGGTTTTCCTAATAATCCTTTAGGTAAGTGTATATTAACATCCTAACATACGCGATATGGACAAAAGTATTGGGACACACCACCTAATCATTGAATAAAGGTGTTTCATTCAGACCCATGCAGTCAGGTTTTGTGAAAGAATGTGTTGTTCTGAAGGGCTCAGTGAATTCAATCGTGACACTGTCACTGGATGCCACCATTGCAATAAGTCAGTTCATGAAATTTCTTCCCTGCCAGATATGTCACAGTTAACTGGTATTATTGCAAAGTGGAAGTGTTTTCAGCATCCATGAAGTGGCAGACCAAGTAAAGTAACAAAAAGGAGTCACCGGGTGCTGAGGTGCATAGTGCACCTGTTGACTGAATAACTACAGAATTCCAAAATTCCTCTGGCATTAACCCCAGCACAAAAACTGTACACCAGGAGCTTCATAGAATGGGCTTCCATGGCTAAGCAGCTGTATGCAAGCCTCACATCACCAAATGCAATGCCAAGCATTAGATGGAGTACTTTAAAACATGCCGTCTCTGTACTCTAGAGCAGAGAAAACACGTTCTGTGGAATAACGAATCACGCTTCTCTGCCTGGCAGTCTCATGGACAGGTCTGCGTTTGGCGGATGACAGGAGAATGTTACCTGCCTGACCGCATTGTGCCAACTGTAAAGTTTGGTGGACGAGGGATAATGATACGGGGTCCTTTTTTTGAGGGGGTGGGCTAGGCACCTTACTTCCAGTAATAGGAACTCTTAATAAAGACCATAGCATTGCATAGCAGACCAAGACATATTGGACAGTTTTATGCTTCCAACTTTGTGGGAACAGTTTGGGGAAGGCCCTTTTCTGTTCCAGCATGACTATACCCCAGCGCACAAAGCAAGGTCCATAAAGACATGGTTGGGTGAATTTTCTGTGGAAGAACTTGATTAGCCCACATAGAGCCATGACCTCAACCCCATCAAACACCTTTGGGATGAACTGGAATAGAGACTGAGCGCTAGGCCTTCACATCCAACATCAGTGCCTGACCTCACAAAAACTCTTCTGGATGAATGGGTAAAAATCCCCACAGATACACTCCATAAACTTGTGGAAAGCCTTCCCAGAAGAGTGGCAGCTCTTATGGCTGCATAGTACCATATTGATGCCTATGGATTTGGAAAGGGATGTCATAAAAGTTCCTGTAGATGTAATTACCAAGTATCCAAATACTTTTGCCCCCCTACCTCACTCCATAGAGCAAGATGGGTTATGTGAAAGGCAGAAATCCAATGTAACTGTAGTTGTACAAATGCCAAATAAAGCTTAATTTCATTTAATTTTCACTGAACTCATAAGATGTTTTTTACATTAAAAACAAACATAACTATTTAAATGTATAAATCTGACACAAGTTGCCATAAATTGCTTGCAAAAAATGGTAATAAAATAAAACATTGACTCCTTCACATAAATAAATTCACTCCATACTCTTAGTAAACAAAACATTTAAAAAATCCCGAACACTAAAAGATAGCCACATTAAAATAAAATTAAATTCATGCTGTTTAAAACATGCCATATTATGACATTAGGAGGTAATTTCTCAGAACTACTTTATATGTCATACCGTGAAATATGGTGCTGCTATTTCATGTGGTGTATGTTTTCAGCTTTTAGAGACAAACATTTGTAAGGTCATATTAAAGATCATATACTTACAGAATGGGAACACAAAAAAATCTTAGCTTGAGACTTTTCTTTTGGCTCAGCCCTGGACATGTAGCCCCCAAACCAAGCAGTAGTCATTCACAAACACCTCCAGAGGGAAACTTACAGTTTACAGTTGTACCATGTAAATAATCCATATCAATTTTCTAGAAACCAGTAAAGTTCCAACGTCTTTGCTATTATACAGTAATATCTGTGTAAAATCTGAAAAACCAATGAACCAATGGACAGACAACCTTAGCAATTCCACTGACATCTTTAAAGCAGTTCAGCAAAATGCAAATAAGGCTTATTAAAGGTGGAACACAGTCCCCGAAACTGAGAGATGGGAAAGTAGGTAAGCCACACAAATGTGATTAAAAATGTCAAACAAGATGAGGACTTTCTTTCTATAGAGACACACAAGAGGCATGCAAATATTAATATCTTAATGCATAAGAAACACAGTATAAAACCTAAGCAGTGTAGCTTTATAAATTTCATGCTGGTCCTGATGTCTTCAGTTGTTAGAGATTCTGATTTCTGGTAAAACGCTCATTAATGGACTCATGGATTTGGTATTTCCCAGAGAAGATAAAAGATCTTTGATTCACTGGATAATTACAGCCCTGTAGTACACCACTGTTTATATCACTTGAAAATATTCTGACATGTCACAAGACTATGGAGATATTTTCTGACACATAGCATTAAATTCTTTTGTTTGAAATGTTAGCTAATTGTTACCGATCCAGAATCAGGTTTCCTTTTGTGGAACTTCCTAAAAGCAAGTAAAAAAAAATCAAGTAAAAAACATCCATAAGAATGCAATTTAAATTCCATAAATTGTATAATCAGATTCATATCTAACACTAATCATATCTAATGTTACGTATTTGCTAATTTCAATGGAACCTGTATCTGTTACACTTACATTAATTAACAGCGCAAGTTGCTATTTAATGTGTGACTAGCTCCTGACCATTCATCAACAGAAGAAACATTTTTTTTTCAATAATTTAGAAGCGTATTCGACGGGAGTCTGGCCGCAAGTGCCTTTGAAAGAATACGGCTTTTGTAGTATTATGTGAAATTTCGAGGCAAACGTCGTTTCGATCGGTTCCTCAATATTGCATCCAAAAACACGTGGGAATACATTACAGCGCCATAAAACGCACTAAAACAACAGCGCGCACATCTCGCGATGCCACAAGGCCCGCTCCATTATAGTTTATTGTGAGAGTTTTCGTAGTCTCGCGTGATTTCTGAAGTTTCCCACGCCTGTTGTTGTGGCGTCTGCCCTTTTCTCTCACTCTCTCTCCCCCGTCTTCCTCAGCCGCCCCCCTCTCCCTCCGTCCCCAGTCTGCGTGTTGTTGTCTCGTCGGCCCGTCGTTTAAGCAGGGCAGGGATCTCGCGAGTGTTGGAGTTTGGGTGAGAGTTTGTGGAAGATGGCGCCTGTTGTCACAGGGTAAGTCTCAGAGTCGGGGCTGGCGGCGGCGCCGACTGTGGCAGCGGAGTTAAAGTGAAAATAGTTCCGCGGGGTTTAATGAACGGGTTTGTGTCGGGTGCGGGCTGCGGGGCCGCAGCTTCTCCGTGGCCCGCGGGCAGTTTGCTGGCGTCCCGCGGATCGCCGCCGAAACGCCTTGCCCCGCTGCGGCTCTCCGCGCGGAGCGGTCCGCTCTCCTGCCTCGCTCGGGGTCCAGCCCGGCTAGCGCTGGGATCACTGTGCCTCGCCAGACAACGACGCGGGCACAATACGTGCGCTGGGGAATGAACAGCCCCTGCTCTTTTTGTTCCTTTTAAACTAACTTGCACATAACGGATTGTACGGAATTAAAGTGCTGGCGTTTGGTTTTTAAAAACGGTGTAGCGGGGTCCGTTTAACTTCGGGCTGCTATTGTGCCCCCGTCTCGGTCTCCGTGTTTTCGGTAAAAGTTTGCCTGTGCGCGGTTCGCTTTCTGCTAGCCGCCTAGCTAGTTAGCCGCGCTCCCGTGGCCAGCGCCGGGACTCGGGGCGCCCGCAGGCACGCGTGTGGGCTGCTACACGCCGACGTGTACCGGACAGCACCATGCCCGTGCGTAGCTCCAGAACCGCCCAGCAATCATTTAAGTCGAGGGGGGACAGCTAAGGACGTGAGCCGCTTCTCTTCCAGAAAAATGGATAGCCGCCTGTGCACGACGGGATTGAAATTGCAACTGCGGAACTGCAATCCGTTTTGTGTCACACTACAATTTTTAGTTATTATACGGTATTCATATGAATTTATTTACTGTTTTAATATATTGAAAGTAAGATTTGTGATTAACTCTTTATCTTGTTGCTTTCGAGGTGTACAGGTGTGTACATACAATTGTGTAGCTTATCTCGCTCCTGTGTAATGTGAAACGAAATACGTAAGCGAAATAGACTCTTCCTATTTATAATTAACTTGGTTTTATAATTGGCTTAATTTATAGTAATTTTGCTTCTGGTTCCATCAATTTAAATGTACTATTTTCTCTTTTTTAGTGTGTAGTGTTCAAGAAGTTAACGTTTTTGCTTCGTGATCCATGTGATCAATTGATTTTTTTTTTGTTACTCCTTTGGGTGTGGGAAAGTATAATTTTTTTTTTTACGTTTATGGGTTTTACAAAACGTTTTCCACCCTAGTGCGATTGTTTAATTGAATAATAATTTTTTTCATAGGAGGAAAGGTTAGTCATAGTGAAAATAATCGGAAGAACAAAGTTTTTTAAAATGTATATAAATTGTAAATTCAGTCTTTCTGTTTGTAATTTTCAGAGTCTTCATGGTTAGCAGAGTGTGTAAACATGAATTGGCGGGTGGGGTAGAATTGGCGATGATGATTTGTGATCTTTCAGCTCTTAGAGTGCTTTTGTACTGTAGTATGACTAGGCCAGTTGCTTGTCCAGCAGGTCCTTATCTCTTGCAAAGAAGAGTTGCCTTGGCTGTAGTACATGCCCTTTTATAGCAAATCTTTGTTGCTTCATACCTGGAGATGCATTCATCACACTAGTTTCTAGTAGCTAGTGTGGCTGGTTAAGTTTCCAGTTCTGTTGTTTTATTGCATCTAAATATGCTGGGGTACCATCCAGCATTAGCCACATTTAATTTAATTCAGTGAAGTAGTTATCAGGTTTGCACTCAGTTTAGATCCAGTTGTTAGTTCTATGTTTTGTTTAAGTTACATCAGGTTATTGAAGATTTTATCTGTCATTACATATTGTCATGGCTTTGGGCATTTTGTGAGTCTACCACTGATGTCTCATCTATTTCAAACAAAATGCCCTCCAGTGACATTTTTCTTCATATAGTCCTGTATCGTAAATGCACACATTATTTCCTCTTTTGCAGGACTTTTTTTTTTTTTTTTTTTTGCGCAGTATGTGTCCCAGCCACAAGCACCAAACCTGAGATGTTATGCCACAGCTGAGCACTCAGAAAATGAAGAACTGTTGTAAAACACACTTAGAATTAAAAAAATTAAGTACCAATGTTTGGTTAAAGCAAAACAAATACCATGGATGAGACCAGGTTAAGTTCAGGTCATAGCTTTGTTTTAAAATAGCTTTTCCCTTTGACTTGATTTTAAATAGAATTTGGTATTTATGTTCAGCTATTCTGGCTGTATAAAATTGTCAAAGTAAAGAAAATTGGCCAAAAATTATTCCAAATGTTACCAAGCTGTTTAGCTCCATTTAACAACATCCCATAAAGGTTCTACCTTTGCATTTATGTATTCATCAGATTTTTTTTTCAAGCTGATGATAATTCACCAGCATGCAGCCGTCAAGGAACTGGAGACCTGTACTGGATGCTCCTAGTCCTTGACTGTATTAGTTGGGATGAGAGAAAAATGATTGGCGGGACTGTGTAATTCGACTTCACCCACCCGACAGTTTATCTGCTTAAAAGTAGTGATAAGAAAGTCTTTAGCCTTGCCATCTTTGCATCATTTTCAGTGCACATTAAACAGGACTGAGAAGTAAGTCTACAGGAACAGTCGATGCCTTACCTGCAGTGATGAATGTATGACTCACTTGTTTCAACACTGCATACAGCCCTGGCCTAAGGATATGTTACTTTTCTTATTTATATGTCAGGCTTGTAAGGATCCTGGAGTGCTTGTAGGACTCAATGTAAGGGAAGCCTTTGTTTTTATTGTGGAATTATGTCATAGTATTGCTAGAAAGTAGTGAACCTAGTTTTGTGGCAGTCAAGTTACTTCAGTGAAACTTTTTAAATGGATTGTTGTGAATTATTATAAGTCACTTGGAATAAAACACTTGTTAAATGAGACTTAAGAAAAGAGGATGTGTGTGAGGGGGTAGGAGGGCTTCTCTTGGGATACTTGTTGATATGCAATATTTTTCAGCCTTTTGTGGTCTTGACATGTGGGGATGTAAATGAAAAGCCAGAATCCCCTAGCCATCTATTAAAGACAAGGGATGCGAGAGAAAAATGCTGTTTTTTACAGCATTTTTTTTGTTCTATACATAGTCTGGTCTGTGCTGCAGTTTGTCTAATTTAACATAAAACTGATGTGTACTAGAAAAGTAACTTTTTGTAATTTTGGCATTTTTCAACCTTTCCAACGTGTGGAATTTTCCAGTTAAATGTGACTATCTATGGACTAATGTCTTAAACTGTGAAAGGAGAAACTTGTCGGTTGCTTGTATAGGAAATGAAAATGTGAAGACGTGTGTTCCTGCAGTCACTTCCGTTTCATTTGGTTTCACCCTATTTGTATCTGTACTGCAATGCTGATGACTTGTTTATTAATGTTTGCTTCATTCAGATGAATTTTTGTTTGTGCAGCTTCATTATTATTAGTTTATGAATATTTAGTTGTTTAATAAGACTTTTTTTTATTGGAATGAGAAATGGCATCATTCAAAAATTAGGCACTAAGCCGTTTGATTTGTCAGTTTGCTGTTTAATTACCATCCATCCATTTTCTGAAATTACTTGTCCTATTTAAGGTTGCAGTGGGTCAGGAGCCCGTCCCAGAGGCCCTGCAAGGCAGGGAACAACTCAGGATAGGGTGCCAGCCCATTGCAAGACACACTCACACATGCATACCTACAAATAATTTGGCATTCCGATTAACATCAGCATGTTTCTGGTCTATGGGGGGAAACCAGAGTTTTTGGAGGAAACCCCATGATGATTTGGGAAGAACAGGCAAACTTCACACACATGGACTCCTGGCAGAGACTCAAATCCTGGTCCTGATGTGTATGGAAACAGTGCTAAGCAGTGTATCACCATGCTGCCCTCCAGGTTAATTACTTTTGGCAGATTATCTACTTCCATTCTTTGGTTTGCAATACAGTAGTCTAGTCAGTTTCCAATTTTGAAGTTGCCTTGGTACCTTTCAGAGCTGGATAAATTGATATCAACTTGCTGTATTTGCTCTCATACCTAGTGGTTTTAGAATCAGGCCTGTAAAACATTGGCAAGTGTTTGCCAGTAATCTGAACGACAATATACCTTGACTTCATTTTAGTCATTCAGCATTTATTGACGTGATGTATCACAACACACCCATGTAAAGTGCCTTGCTGTGACTTTTCTGAAAGGCGCTATATAAATATGAATTGAATTTCTGAAACCTAAACTCATATTAAACGGTAGTTTAGATTTTGAAAACAGTGATGTGCTGTGATAGGATGCAGTGGTGCCAGGTAAGCAGGAGTTTCCTAGTTATACTCCTAATACAATACTTTTTTGTAACTTTTTCTGTAGTTTTCAATGTAATGTGCATTGTGGCTGTGTTACAAAAGTAAAAATGTATGTATCAGTGGATGTATCCTCCAGATGAAAAGTCAGACGAGTCACACACATCTTCCTCTTTAGTATTTAGGCTCAGCTTTGTTGTATGTGAATATTTTGAAGAGGAATTTCTTTTCATTTTAACCGCTCATGAGTTTTGGGTGATTTTTATTTTGGCAGACTGACCTTGGCAGCTGCTGCTCTGTTATTTTGCAGCCCCATGCAACTGTGACCCAGTATTTTGAATGAAATTCAGTGGTATTTAAAAATAGTTTCTTCTAGATTGTAAGTTGTATCACTTGTATATTTATTTACTAAAAGAATGTATGAAAAAGTCATTTAGAGCCTTATATCGACTAAAACTAAGGAAGAGGTGGCAATTATATAAAGGATTATTCGGTTTAGTTATGTAAAAATCTATGGAATTCTTAACTTTTTTTTTTGACCTGTCAGAATTGCTCGATTTAATCTAGGGCTGCATGATATCACATTGCGATGTACTTGCGATTATATACAGTGGGTTGAGAAAAATATTCGAACCCCTAGACAAATTTAAAATTTCCTGTAATATTTTTCTTTTAAAATGCATCTTTAGTTTCATACTGTTACATATACATGAGGACCTCTTGGACAAGAAATTCTCACCAAAAAAGTCCTGAAAATCAATTTATGCAACAACGATAAAGAACACATCAGTGAAATTGGTTGTTTGAATAAGTATTAGACCCCTAATAGTTAACTGGAGACTATGCACTGTTAACAATCATACAAGGTTAGTGAAAACGGGCATAAACAATCAATCAATCTTCTAGCTTGTTGACTGGTCAATAAGTTATCTTGGGATCATACAACTGAGAAATCAGTGCAAGTGGCTTATTTGGTGAAACTTCAAAAATTGACAAAAATGAAGACAAGGGAACTTTCTAATTACTTGAGAACTGTTGTGATTAAGAAGTTTAAAGATGGCAGTGGTGCCAAGAAGATTGGCAAGCTCCTTAGCCTCAGTGTGTCCACTGTGAAGGCCATCATAGCGAAGTAGAAGACAACTGGAAGCATAGTGAACGGGCCTAGGTCAGGCCACTCTGTTAGATTAACAAAGAAAATGTCAAGAAAATTAGTCAGAGTATAAGAGCAAATCCTCTGGTTGACTCTCTGTGACCTGCAAAACTCAGTATCTGCGCCTGGAGTGGATGTTCACAAGACCACAATATCGAAGGTTTGGCACAGAGAGGCTATATTAGAGCTAGGCTGTATGACCAAAATTCTATATCACGGTAATTTTCAGAATTATGACTGCTTCACAGTATTCAATGGTATTTTTTTGTGGGTGTTAACCATATTTTCTACTTCAATTATTGCAGTAGACTGGCTAGGAATAACTTATTCTACTGTCGTGAGAATTATACATTGTACAAAAAAATTACAATTTGCACACAAGTAATACAGGATTGCATGTGATAGTTTTCAAGCGGGTGGCACTAATGAAGAGAAGGAATCGCGCTGCATGACAGTTGCAGTCAAAATATAGAACATTTATTGAACAAATACTGCAAACAACTTAAAAACTAAAATTTTCAAGCATTCAAAGAGGCATTTAGAATTGGTAAAATATCCAGAGGTGCTTGTCAAAAGTTATTGCACTGAACAATTCTTAGAGAAGGAGTAAATATTTTTTGTAAACAAACTACATTGTTAATGTAAACAATCTGGCGTCAACTTAGCTCAACATTGTTTGCAATAAAGGGTTGTCTGTTCCACAACTGACCATTTAAAACCGAAATATCTCCAGACAACAGACACGGCTCCTCTTTTCAGCAAAAGTTCTTCTGTGTCTTCTACAGCTTCTGTCCATTTTCACCGCTCAGTAACTTAATCCTGCATTCGTTTATCTCTTTCCGAGTCGCAACTTGGACAAAAACGTCCCTTCCTGTTGGAAACAAGCCCCTTTTCCAAGGTTGAAGTCAGATTTGTACGAGATTTCCCGTGACGCCCTTTCAACATGGCAGCTTACACAGTCAATAATAAGCGCTTTACTACTTCTCTATTTTATAGATATTTCAAAATGTTTATATTAAATGTATTACTAGTTATGAATGTAATCGCACGCGGTCTCTTATGTGAAGTAATAAATGTCTTTCCATGAGCTTTCATGCTCAGATCACGTGTTCGTGGAGGCAGCCATGTTTGTTCCGAGTTGTGTAGCTCGAACGGGAAATTGGTCGGTTATGACATGTCTCACCTCGGAATTCGTTTGGATAATCGAACGCATCATAATGCAGGTAATCCGTTGCATGCATGTTCAACCGTGTACCAGTAAAAATGGTCCCCCCTTAAACAGTTTCTGTTGCACCACGTTCCGGACGTTGTTTAAGTTATTTAAACCGGTATTACGGTATAAGAGAAATCCATATCATAAAAATAAATACCGGTTTTCGGTATGAGTCGTTATACCGCCTAGCACTAGGCTATATGGCAGTTGCCAGAAAAAAGCCACTACTACAAAAATGTTATCTGAAAGCTCGATTAGAATTCGCTAATGGACATCTTGACGAGTCCTGCATTCTCTGAATCCGGTTGAAAATGGCTCAGTTGGAGCAGTTCTGCAAGGAAGAATGTGCTAAGCTTGTAGATGGCTATCCAGAGTGATTGCAAGCAGTTATTGCTGCAAAGGGTGCTGCTACCAAGTATTGACTGTGTGCCATGTGAAGGGGTCAATTAAAGCTGTGCGATATGGCCAAAAATTCATATTGTGGTATAATTTGAACCATAGACGGGAGACTGTATGTAAATTTCAATATAACTGTTTTTGAATGGGCAAATGCGCTGCAGCAGGGAGTTGTATTCTAAACTGTTAACACATTTCAAAGTAGTAGTGAATGTAACTTTAAGTATTTATTGTGCAAAACTGCAATTTTAGAAAAAAATATGGAAAACATTTAAAGTAACTTTTCCATGTATGTATAGATCCATAGCAAGCAGTTTTATCGACTATAACTGACATTACACTTGTATACATTAGATTCATTTTTATTACCAGTTCACATGAACACGCTCACTTCAACTTCATGGCTATTCCTTCAGTCTGCACTTGCCTGAAAATGTAAATTATGTGATATCGAACTAAATCCATATCGGTAAAGTAAAATTCCTAACATTGTAGGTTTTTCAAGGTAATAATTATTCAGTTCATGCCGGCTCAGCAAACATTTTGCTATGGCGCTAAATAATTAATTCATATACATTATACCTAGAGGTGTGCGATATGACGATATGAAATCGTGAAGACGATCTATGTACTGACGATCTGCCAAAGCATAAAGATCGTAGTATCGTCTATATAAACTACATTCCATATATTGCAGTTCTATGCTCTTCCTAATGTTTTTACCTCAA
>JAODKM010000016.1:20270067-20286642 GCA_026780845.1 Petrocephalus sullivani | reverse complement strand
GGTGTACAGTAAATGTACCCCACCTGGTTCTTGTTGCCCCAGCTCCTTGGTGTACAGTAAATGTACCCCACCTGGTTCTTGTTGCCCCAGCTCCTGGGTGTACAGTAAATGTACCCCACCTGGTTCTTGTTGCCCCAGCTCCTTGGTGTACAGTAAATGTACCCTACCTGATTCTTGTTGCCCCAGCTCCTTGGTGTACAGTAAATGTACCCTACCTGGTTCTTGTTGCCCCAGCTCCTTGGTGTACAATAAATGTACCCCACCTGGTTCTTGTTGCCCCAGCTCCTTGGTGTACAGTAAATGTACCCCACCTGGTCCTTGTTGCCCCAGCTCCTCGGTGTTTAGTTAATTCAGTGTTTCTCTATCCTGCTCCCGGAGGATAGGTGCAGGTTTGACCGAAAACTTTCTGGCAGGTGGGGCTCCCAAGAGCAGGATTGAGAAGCACTTGAGTTAATTGATTATGGTTCTCACCTGTCACCTGGTCTAGTCTTGGCATCAGTGTATATTATGCAGTGTTCCATTTACCTCAGAAGCTGGAGCTGGGAATGACACCACATCCAAGCTAACCACATTCCAGTACAGTAAGTCAGAATGACATTAAGTAATACCAGAGACCCATTTCAAAATGCAAGATTTCTTGCTGAGCCATATAACGTTTCAGATTTAAGGTGCCCCAGTCAAAACAGCCATTCTTTGTTCACTCATATTTAGCTCAGACTACCTTAAATCTGACAAGTTATCTGGCTAAACAAGAAATCTTGCTTTCTGAAACAGGCCCAGTTGCAGCCTGGCTAATTGTGAGCCATTGTTAGCAGTATCAGTTGATAACAACACATTACACAGTATTTTGCACATAAAAACACAGCCCCAGACAGCAGTTGAACAGTACTGTATATACGACTGATTTAATGAGCCACAAATAAGACACTTCTGTAGATAACAGGCACAGCCATCTTGAATTCTGAGATTGGGGCTGTGAAAGGTGATTGATCATCATTGTTGACACACCACAGCACACAGCACAACAACGAAATGTGTCCTCTGCATGTAGCCCATGTGACATCGTGCCGCAGCAGTGGGCAGTTATCGAGCGCCCGGGGAGCAGTGCTTGGTACCCTGCTCAGCGGTACTTGTGGGTCGAATACTTAAACTGGCAACCTTTCGATTAAACAGTCGCATACCCTCCATCTGTTCACCTGCCCACTGTCTGTTGGTTCCTCCAACTTTCCAACATCTGGGGGCGTTGCAATTCATATTTCTGACCAGGCACTCCAGAGGTACGAGCTGTAATGGAAGGCAGTATACATGCTTGCTTTTTCTCTTCCGCAGGCAGTCCAGTGGTTGTTACTGTGTGCTGTAGCTGCTGTTGCCCTGTGTTTGCTGCTGATCTGTTAGGGTTGTTCCTGGTTCCTGTGTTGCCTCCTGCCTTAGTCTTGTCATTTATTTGTTTAATTTTAACCTTGGGTCCTTCGGTTTAGTGCGGTGGGTAGATGAGCTTTTAACTGTCTGATTGTCAGAGCTGCTACATGGATTGTCTCCTCTGTAACCTGTCTCGCCGGTGTGGTAGCCTGGATGAGGGATTGCCATCTCCAACTCCACCTTTAAAGATAGAGGTCATTGTTTTCCTGACCAACCATTTTCTAGGACGTTAGGAGTAATGACAGAAAGTTGGCTAACTCTAGCTGATAACACGCAATTATGTAGAATCATCATGTGTAATACCATGGAGCTCAGGTCATTCGTCCCTCAGAAGATGCTGCTCTGCTGCCTGTCCAGGCACTTTCCATCTTGTGACTAGATTAGTTAATCTCTTTACTGGCAGCACTAGCAGGAAGTGCTACAAACCCACTGCAGATGGGTCCATATCCAGCCACACACCGGTCATTCTATCAGCCAATAGTCACTTCTGCTTTGTTTGTCTCCCTCTGGAGGTTTCTAAGTTCTCCATTATCTGATGTGGGTGTTTATAGCATTTCTCACAACTGTCCAGCATGTGTTTCTACTCAGTCACTGGAAGCTCAACCGTACAGTACTTTTTCCTAAGTTGGCTTCTTGACAGCTGTATGTGTTGTATTATCTGCTTTGGACAAAGGTGTCCGCTAAATAAATGTGAATGTAACTTGTGGTACCGATAACAACCTGAAATGCATAAAGTGATGATTAATTTGAATAATAAATCCTACAATAAAGCTGAAGCTGCTTGCTTAAGACTCTGGAAAAACAAAGAGAGAGAAAGAACATGACTTCAATAATTGTTCAACCACATAAACGGCCCCAAATTATGCCTGAATTAAAAGCAGACCCACGCTTGAGCCTTCTGGGACTGAAAATTAATCTCAGTCCCCTCCCTGAAAGTAAACAAGCAAAACACACTGTGCATGTTGCAAGGGTCTCCTCTGAGTAATCTGGTGTTTGTCTGGAGTCCAATATCATGCCGATAGGCTATCAGGCGCCTGTAAACTGCCCTTAACATGTGTGTGAACCATACAATGAACTGTCTAGTCTACAATGGTCCTGTCTAGGTTGTTCCCTGTCTTGTGCCCTGTGCTGGAATGCCAGCATATTGCAGTTATTTGTGCATTCAGGTGCTATGCATCAATTAAAAAGACAAGTTCAGTGTCAAATTGCTGAACATATTCATCTGGTAGAGGTGAGCAGAAGATACACTATGTTGACAAATGTATTGGGACACACCTCTTAATCATTGAATTCAGGTGTTTCATTCGGACGCATTGCCACAGGTGTATAAAATAAAGCATCTTGCCATACAGGCGGGTTTGCAAACATTTGTGAATGAATGGGTTGTTTTGAAATGCTCAGTGAATTGCGGTACTATCATACGACGCGTGAAACCCCCGACATCTACGGGCATCACAGACCTGTTATTGTACATTCCTGTGTGGCTGAACACCACGTGTCCCTCTAAGAGGTTGTACAGCAACCGCACCATTAGCATGTTGGAGTCTCGTTTCTTATTGGAATTAGCCAGATAAATTGCTCCACTAACTAAGAACGGCCACATTTCTTTCCTGCTAAATATTCCAACAGTCAACTGTAAGTGGTATTATTGCAAAGTACATTTAGGCACAACAGAAACTCAGCCAAGCAGCGGTAGACTGCGTGAAGTAAGAGAGCGTCGTCGCCGAGTGCTGAGGTGCATAGTTTGTAATAGTGGAGTGGATTTTTTCTAATATACCAATATGACCACAAATACAACTATAACCTCACAGCCACACTCCCTGGAACTGAATCTAGACTTGCCATGCACGTACTCTAACCTGACACACCAGGAGTATGTGCAGTGCACACAGCGGGTCACTCACAATACATTCACAGATCGAGAAATATTCTCGTACCTTCTGTCTTCCATCTGGGCTATGTCCATTAACCTCATGTGGGCTTGGCTGTCCTTGTGCGTGCAGATCTCTTTTCACAACCTTTGCATCACAGACACTAACTCCGCTATTGAATTTGCCATTCTTCCACGAGGTAGCTGCTTTCCTAGCAAGCATCTGTCTTTTGACTGCTGCATCACCATGTTAGCTGTCATGCCCTGCTTTCCTGCCCCTCCCAGTCCCTCCCCAGGTGGCTAATGAGCCATGCCTGCTGTTTGTCTCTTTTTGAAAATTAATCCACGTAGGGCTGCACAATCTCACGTTACAATCTAATCGCGATACTATGGCGTATGCACAATAACCACCAGGGCTTTAGCTAAAATCTTTAGATATGTTAGTAATCTGTATAAATTCAGCGTATCTTTATATTTAATAAACGTGTAGGACTTAAAAACTGCAGAAAGTACCAGCACACCTAGTCTTTTTACCTTGTTTATCTATAATATCTGCTCTTTTAAAAGATGTCGTGGCTGCTGAGCTGTCCCTTTCCTCACCACTACTTCAGTGTTTATCGCTTCCATGAGGATTCCATGGCCAAGTACCTGCATGCAGGTCTCACATCATCAAACACAATGCCAAGTGTCGGATGGAGTGATGTAAAGTATGCTGCCAATGGACTCAAGTGCAAACGTGTTCTGCAGGACTGGCAGTCTGATGGACCAGTCTGGGATTAGCAGATGCCAGGAGAACGTTACCTGCCTGACTGCATTGTGCCAACTGGTTGACGAGGAATAATAGTGTGGGGTTGTTCTTCAGGGGTTGGGCTAGGCCCCTTAGTTCCAGTGAAGGGAACTCTCATTGCTTCAGCATAGAAGACATTTTTGACAATTATATGCTTCCAGCTTGGGGATGGCTCTTTTCTGTTCCAGCATGACTCTGCCCCAGTGCAGAAAGTAAGGTCCATAAAGACATGGTTGGCTGAGTTTGGTGTGGAAAGATCTGCACAGAGCTCTGACCTCAACCCCACTGATTACCTTTGGGATGAACTAGAATTGAGACTGCGAGCCAGGCCTTCACGTCCAACATCAGTGTCTGACCTCACAAATGTTCTTCTGGATGAATGGCCAAAAATTCCTACAGACACACTCAAAAATCTTGTGGAAGCACCTTCCCAGAAGAGTGGCAGCTGTTATAGCTGTCAAGAGAGGACCAATTGGACTTTGAATAGGATGTCATAAAATGTCCTGTAGGTATAATGCCCACGTCTCAATACTTTTGTACATATAGTGAATGTCATCACAGACTACATGGATAAAAGCTTAGCACCAAAGCCTGGTTAGACATGCAGCAGTGTGTGTTGGGATTTTTATTGAAATTAAAGTTGCAAGCTGTTGTGAAAGAATTCTGCAGAGACCAGCTCCCTGTGCCCATTTACGAGAACATTTGTCTCTGATTGGCTGTACTCTTTTACCTCCTCTGACTGGAAGACTGAATGTCCTGATAACTGGCTACTTGCCTCTTAAAAATAACCCAATCCTGTTTTCAAACAATGGGTTAAAAATCACAGCCAATCACAGCTGGCTCATGAGAGAGGCTGAAAGAAAAAAAAACTCTGCAAGACGAGGCATAGTTTTAAACTAAGACAACTAAAACCAAATGTTGTAAAGTGGAAATGTGAATATTATGAAGTCTTCTGAATACATCTGCAGGCCAAAATGGCAGAAGAATGATCTTAGAGTTAGGATTAGGTTTGCTGTGATGAACTATTTCTCATGCAGAGAAATATTGCTCCTTCTTGGTGGTGCTGACTTTCTCCCAGGTTATGTTGATCTGGAATCTGCTTCCTTTGGCATCTTCTAGGCCATTGAGCAGTTTCAAGCCGATGTTGCTCACGAACCCAGGCGGTGCTCCTAGCTATGATTTTTGCAGTACACATGGGCCAGTTTTCGCAGTTGCAGTACGTCTCATAACACATTTATTCACCATTAGCTTTTCAGTGTGACTGGGCAAAGGGACACACCAGTGTATTGTTTTGGTTGTGTAAGCATAGTTATGAAAAACAAGTTAAGCTTCTCTGGACTGCTGGAAACATCACCTTTACCTAATTTGACTTTATCAAAAAATAGTTTGTTATTTTCTAAGCAGTAAGCAGCTGGGAACTATCAGTGATACTTTCTGGAATATGAATTGTTTTGTGCAATATAACTAGAGTCCCTGGAGTAGTGCATGTCTGCCGTGGGTTGGACATGGTACTGCAGGCCATTTCAGCATGTGGGCCCGGCTGACTTTCTATGGGTGGAGACAAAGGCCTGTTTTCTGCCCAGTTCGTAAATTATAACAATAAAACACAGCCCCATCCCCTCAGTCTCGCCCCACATGCCTCGACTCTGTAGCAGCAAGTTCCCCAGGGACACCTCTGCCACAAATTATCTGTCAGGCTGTTCGACACCAGGGTGTAGAGCAAGGGTGGCCAATACGTCAATTGCGATCGACCAGTAGTTTTAGATGTTAGGCTATCATCTATCCTCTCTGTGGCATTCGCCACTCGGTTGATGTAAAGCGTGGCCAGTCTGCTGTAGCTTAAAACTTAAAACACAGGTCACCACGCAGAAAATGCGAATGTATTGTGAGCTAATGCAAAACTCCAGCGAGCAAAGCGACCCAGCTAGCCTTCCGATTTATACTTGCTAAAAAACGGGATATAAACAATGAGTGGAGGAGTCAGACCAAGTAAGGAACCATGTGTTGGATTGTATTGTGCTGTCAGGGTCCAGGGAGTGATGCAAGACTCGCCAACATATACTCAGTATACTCAGTGTATGTGTATATATACATATATATATATATTTGTTTTTCTTTTTGCTGGAGAATGTCAGCTGCAGCCAGGGGCGTATCAAGGTTTTTAAGTGAGGGGAGGGGGGGCTCTAAGATGGGGATGTTGTGTGTCTAACTGTCATGTTCTGTGTATAGCCATTATTAGGTTTATTAGCTTTGGATGAATGCTATCCTTTCCCACTTGATTTCATCTCTGTCTCTTAATGCAAAGCACATTTAACACATGTAATGCATATAAACAGCTCTATGATAGGAACATACGATGCTACACGAGACAGGCTTGAAAAGAATAAAAACATGGAGGTACCTGCCTAATGTATGCAGTAAAGTTACCCCCTAGCTAGTTGCTATAACGTTAAATGCAATGCCATTGGCTAGCAAGGACCCACGGGGATAATTATCCTTGTCTATAATACATTATGTAGCAAATGCAGATGTTACGACATTGTGAATTTTTACTAATTTAGCGTAATGTAGTATCAGATATCACTTTCTCAGACAGAGCCTCACCTGTCATTATGAGAAGTAAAAAACAAATAATGATAAAAGGAATATTAATATTTGTCTACTCTTCTGGGCTATAAATGTAATTTTTGTATAATTCCAATCACTTAGATAATTTTAGAATAAAAATCGCTGGATTTGCGCATTTCCCGCTCAGACAGAGACCCCTCAGTGACCGCGCCGAGCGCGCGCCTTCTGCTTTCTCACTGAAGCTCACCAATGTCACGTTTGCACACACCTGTGTTATATACAGTACTGTATGTCTGCACTTTCCGTAGAATAGCTCATGTATTTCTCATTTGTGTATAACAAAGTTAGTCTTGCTGATCTGATACAAAACCGTAGTGAAAAAGCAGGTGGTGAGGCAGCCAGTACCTCTGCCTCACTGAAGGGGGCGCGCGAGAGCCCACGGGATTATTACTATCGGTACGCTGGCTAAAAATAAGAAAATTATGTTCACTATAGCACTCCGTATTATTATTATTTATTTTTGTTCTGAAAGAGCCAGTGCCTAAGCTACCACGAACCTCACTGCACTTTCTTTCCAAATCCAACAGGTCAGCCAACTTACTCACCTTTAAAAGAGGAGCCGCTCTCGTTCCATCGTCACCTTTGATGACACCTTTGCTGTGATTGGCTGAATGGTCCTTCAATCAAACTAACAAACCCAGGTCTAAGTTTGTGTGTGTTTTTTCGTCCCCAATCCGAGCTATAGTTCAGTTCGCTCTTGTACCCGTAGCAGCACATATTTTAGTATCGTTTTAATCTGACAAAACCTGGGGGGCGGGTGGGGGTGGAATCATATTTCAGCAAAAGTGGGGGCCCCCTGCTTGCAACGCCCCTGGCAGCAGCATTAATCGAGATACTTCGAAACCTCTTCCAATTTTTTGGGGGCAAGTGTGTGTGGGATGAACCACCATATGAAATTGGCCAGAGGGTTGCTGGTTCAAATCCCATGGCTGGCAGAGTATTGTCAGCATAGGACCCTTGAACAAGGCCCATAACCTCCAGTTACTCCTGGGAACCCTGGCTGATCCAGATCTCTGACTATCATTTATACATAAGTTTGGACAAAAGCACTGGCTAAATTATTATTTATGCAAATATAAGGACTTTAAATGGAACTTATCGTGACAATGTAGATTACGCAACATTAAATCTGCATGTATGACGTAATGTGTGTAATTCTGTCAGGCTGCATAATATGGGCCCCAGTGAAACAACCCGAGAACTATAAATACTATAAGCAATGTCTGAAATGAGGTTTAGAGAAGCTCTCCGCACACTGCTGGCAGGACTGGACAGTCTCCGCTTGCTACATTCCACAGCCTCCTAAATATTTCATTTTATCTAAGTGTTTTAAAAGTGAATGCATGCTTTGTAAAATTACAAGAAACCAGCCACACACTGTTAAAATTCATATCCTGGAAAAAAACACTGTAAAGTTTTGAAGTCTGTTGAAAGTGTTATTGTACGAAAAGACTAAAGAATATATCCAAGGAATGTGAACATTGATTGAATCAAAGTAGTGCAGTTTGGTGCAAATCTGTGGGACAGATGAGGATTTTGTTACAGGATTACAGGATGGGGCTGCTGTCCATCTACTCAGTGGGTCTGGCAAGGTGCACAAATCAGAAAGGGGACTTAGTAAATACCCATGTTCACATTTGCGAAGATTCATTTTGGTAAACTAAAGCATTAACAAAATGCTTTAACAAGTTTGTGTTGTAGAAAAAACAATGGCCTCTGTTTGTTTAATTTATGCGAGTAACTGTTCTTATATAAAGCTTGTTCATGCTTTTATAAACTATACAAAAAATAAGGAATTTTCCTTCAAGATCATGAATCTCAGCCAGATATACAGATTAGGGCATTTAAATCCTGTTCTAGAACGGCCTGTTCAAAAAGTGAGTGTGTAACCCTCTCAGCAACCTCTTCTCTCCAATGGCAGCAGCTCGAGGCTGGACACCAACCTCGCCAACCCCTCAAACACGGGTGCTCTCAATCAGCTGATATTTTTATTCGTACTGCCAGTTAACCATGAACCCTGTTTCCTTTGGACATTGAGTCAAACATATCTTAAACTTGACCTTACAAGTCGTAATGATGCAATTGTTTAAATTAATTTAACAGGGTGTTGTAGTGTTGTTAAGAGCATCCAAAGATTTGTGGTGCAAGTTTCAATAGCCTTGTCATAGTCAAGATGCTCAGCTGGAATTGTTACATTCTTACAAGCAGCTGTATATGATTCACTTTGTACAGAGGGATTAGCTAAGCCTATCAGTATGGGGCCCCAGTGAGTCAAGAGCCAATTGTAGGACCTGCAGGATCCAAGGCAACAGACACCCGAGACAGGGCACGTACCCACATTCAAATAGATAACCAACCGGTTGTGGAGGATTTAGAAATGCCAGTTCAAGGATAGGAAACCTCTAGGAAACCCAAGCAACACGTTACGAACATGCAAGTTCCACACAATGAACCAAGCCAATAGACTTAGATAGAAATGTAAGACTGAGCTGGCTGGTGATCAGAGCCATGAGACACATGGAAGGGAGGCATGCAAAGGCAGTACATGGGCCCAGGAACGGCAATGTGCTGCACAGAGCAGCAGCCAGGGACAGAACTGCCCAGTTCGACTTCAGCACCAGGGGTAGAGCCAGAAATTATTAAGTGGCCAGACCAGAGGTCATTTTTGGAGTGGCACTTAAATCTAAAACATCTAAAAAATAAGGGAACATTTCAGGTACCTATAACTCTTATGATAACAGGCTGCAGAGCGTGTGAAACAGCTAAGAAAAGGTAAATAAATAAATTAAAATATATTTGAACTCTTACATAATATCAATGATGCAATAATTACAGTATGCAGAGAGGCAGCATTAGAAATGTATGTAAGGTAATTACTGAGATTAAAGACAGAAGGAATCAGAATTTCACAAAGATAAAACATATCTCTTGCACTGGACAGGGCTGTTTGTGTGTGCAGGTTAGATGCTTCCCAGGTGTCTGGCCATAGTGAAAAGTTCCACCTCTAAAAGAAATGTAATTCTGGGCAAGAAAAACCACAAAAATGTAAATACGATGGGGGTGGCCAATAGGGTGGACAGGTTTCAGTCTAGGGTGGCTATGGCCCCCCCTTGCCACCCCCAGATCCATGTATGTTCAGCACATAGCTAAAGTGGAGGAGAATAAACCAGGTGTCAGTTCTTTGTGCTACATTAGGGTAAAGGACTTGGCATGAGTGTTTGGGGGTTGAAGGGAGGAATAATCTTTATACATGATGGGTGATAAGACTGAGGAGGTGAATTAATCAGCCAGTCACATGACCTTGTCATGCCCTAAGCCACCACGGCCCCTGCGCTAGACTGACAGAAATACAGCAAAATGCCAATAGTACAGCTTGTGTAGACTGTAACAGACAGATGTGGTTTATTTATGTAAAGCAAGGACAGGATGTTTGTGCCGAGCTGAATCAATAGAGAACACCTCAAAACCCCAACGATCCATGGCAGCCCCCCCCCCGGGTTCTACTTCAGCATCAGGACCTGAACCTTTAACTCAGTGGTCAAAACTATTTTCCCCCAAGGGCCAAATCAGGTGGTGAACACTGTTTTAACTATATCATACCTCCAATTGGTTGCTTTTATCTAAAGCAGCACAAGTGGAGGAGGCAGAATCACACAGTCCCCAGAGCAGCTAGGGTCCTTCTTCATGGGCCTAACAGCAAAGTCAATCAGGCAGCCCGGGGATTTGAACCAACAATCTTCCAATCAGAAGTACAGCAGCCAAATATACTGAACCACACACTGGCCAATGACAAGAATGGACCAACCAGTGAATCCTGGTAAACTTGACCCATATGGCCATTCCCATAGTATCCGTACAGGGCATGTGATGTTCCAGACAGCTACTACCAGCTGCTTAATGGAGTCCTCCCTTGGGAGCTCAGTCTGAGCTCTGATCAGGAATTCCTTGGCCTGCATCAGTGTGGTGAGCTTGTACCTCCAGTCATAACCAACGTTTCTACTCTCAGGGGAGTACCGCAGCAAGGGAGCACTGGGCGTAGGTCATCAATGTGGGTGTTATAAAAGCAACATTGACCGCTAGCTCCCTTACAAGGGTGATGTCCTTCTCCACCCATCTGAGTAACCTTCAATTCTTCAAATGCTTCTCAGTGCGTCCTAGAAAAGTAGATGTTTGGAATCTGTCATCTGCATGAGAACATCCAAGTGCAAAATCCCCAAGCTTGTGCCTCTGTGTATCAAGGAAAGCGAGGGGGGTTGAAGACACAATTTCCTCAAAGGGTTGAATAATATCTCATTATACTATCGCGAGCCGCACCCAGAGATGTTTAGAATAGATAAGATCCATTTTGCCATATCCCAGTTAGCAGGAACAGGCTCTGGGGAGAGCAGCCAAGCTATGGCATCAAAAGGCAATACTGCTGCTTTGATTAGGGGAGTATCTGAGCAGTCCAAGTGGCTAAGGTGTAGAAAACCTCTCCTGTAAAATACTCCACAAGAATCCTTTGGAAATGGGATATTTTTACGGAATCTTTCATTTAATATCAATGATTTTATAATAATCAATTATGATTTGTACTTCATATTATTATTTTGGTATTAATTTACCCTTGTGAGTAAACATGATTATTATAACAATCTGAATTTGTGCTTACCAATTATTCATGACTGAACCGCAGATTATTCATTATAAACTAGCTGCTTTATGGGCCACATCCAAGAAGTTTCACCCTATTTCAAAGCAAAGGATCAAAGTGTACATGATTCTTCGGAGCTGAGTCTGGTCATACATGGACTGAGTGGACTCCTTAAGACTAGATGTTCTGAGAACCGCCAAGCTTACCAAGGTCACTTACACCTGTAAATGTCGATCCCATACGTGTAACAGACACCTGGCTGTCATGCAGGCTTTCTGCTGGCTGAGTTCTTACGGCACCATCTGTGTTGATGTGATTGGCTTGGAATATAATATAATGTGCTGGACATGTGCATCAAAAGTATGCAGAAGACAGGTATGAGGACACTTAGAGTGCCTGGTGGGACTCTGTGCCTTTGAGCATTGTTTTTGGTACTTTATATTTTGAGCCTCTAAAATAAACTGCTTATAATAATCTTAGAATACTGATTATAAGTGAGGGAATGCTTTCACACTGACATTGAATTTTGATGGCAGGATTTGGGTAGAAGGAGTCTGCTTTGTAGTGTCATAGCTTAAACTGAGTCTTGCATAGGGAACTGGCCCACAGTGGTGACATGTGCCCTGTCAACTTCTATCATCAGCCCTGGCATCTCATGCCCAGCCCTGTAGCTTATCCCTCTACATCAGTATTTCCCAGCCCAGTCCTTGTGCCCCCAAAGACAGTCCACCTGAATTGAAGGGGTTGATTCCCAACCCTGCCTGTTCAGCGTCATCCTTCCAGGGTAATCCAGGTTCCTGCTACAGTGCGAGGAATCAGTGACACTAAAACACCCCATAGTATTTATTTATGGACCCAGAGATGGACTGATGTCACAGCCGGGATGTCCCCTGCCTCGTGACCTGTGTTACCCCAAACTCACCATGCGCCTATATTCATTGGCGGATATGAAAGATAAATGGATGACATCTTACATCCCGTTTCTCGCTAGAGGTCCCTGCATGGACTTCAAATTGCTTGGAAATGGCCTTATAACCTTACCCAGATTAATGGCCAACAACATCAGCTTCTCTAACATCATTGCTGGGGTCTTTCCTCCTTGGCATTGTGTTGACACACCTGAATGCTCCAGACAAACTGGCAAAACTTCTGCTCTTATAGAGGTGGCCACACTAGCTGATCATCAATTAATCAAGTGCATCTGGCTGCTACTTACCCTCTTAATCCCTATGGAAGCAGTAAGGGTGCACTTCATTTTTCACACGCTGTCTCTGCATTTCGGCTGAGTATTGGTTAAATAAATGATGATACAGTGGAATATATCATATGTTGGTGTCCATCTGCGGTATCTATGTAATTTTAAGACCTGCTAAGGACCAGATGATTTTTTATTATGTCCTGACATGTAAAATCTTAGAATGTACTTTCTTTTTTCACAAGTTTTTTACCAGATGCAAAAAAAAAAATGACACAGCTGGCAAATGGTCAAGAGCCCAGCTGTTCTACGCAACATTTGTTTAAATGCTCTCCTGTAGGCAAACATTTAATTTGGAGCATTAAGAAAATAAATCTGCTTAAGGACCATTAAAAGATGACATAGGAGAAACCAGAGGACTAAACACATCTTGCAGAAGGCTTTATTAGAATCAGAATTTGAGAATTATTTATAGGTGTAGGGGAATATTTTCTTGTGAATTAAAAACTGTCTAATTCCAGAAGACTTGTCCAATCATGTGATAAATGAAGTCGGTGTGTTTTTATTTCATCCCAGTTGTCTTTGCTTAGTAGAAACTTTCGTCCGATGCGATGCAGCTCTCGCTCCTCTGCGCTTCATCTCCTTCGTGCCGAGAGAGATGTTTAGTCACAGCGCTCCCGGGTCGAATTTCAGCTCCGTCCCTGTCATTTACAGCTACCACTTTTCAGTCGATAACCTTGGCGCTTCCTCATCACACCACCTTCTGTGTCATAAACACTCTACAGAAGTATGATTACTCGCACAGCATGAATAACCCTGCTGTGGTCTCACATGACAAACCTACAGTCATAGCTTCTTTGCATATAATATTTCACACCCACAGAACTCTTCTTACTAATCTCAACTGGTTATAACACTTGATCTATTATCAAGACATAAAGAAGTGTGTAAATTATGGTCTGGATTCTAAGGAAACACATATAGCACTTCTATATTATCAGATACTATAATATCTGAGCTGACTGAACGGCCTGTTTGAGCCTGATTGGCTGCCAGTCACCACCTATAGGTTTGACGATGCTCGTCGGCATTGGAAGAGAGCGCTCTCAATCGCTGCCTGATTGGCTGCCAGTCACCACCTGTAGGTTTGATGATGCTCGTCAGCATTGGAAGAGAGCGCTCTCAATCGCTGCCTGATTGGCTGCCAGTCACCGCCTGTAGGTTTGACGATGCTTGACGGCATTGGAAGAGAGCGCTCTCAATCGCTGCCTGATTGGCTGCCAGTCACCGCCTGTACGTTTGACAATGCTCGTCGGCATTGGAAGAGAGCGCTGTCAATCGCTGTCAATTTCTGATGCGGAGAGACGCAATGCAAATCACATTCAATGCAAACCACTCGGCCACCGCATTTAAAAAATTCTAGAATCTAACACAGGGAAGAGTTTAGGGGCTGTCCCGTAATTATTTAGTATTTATTATGCACCCTCTGAACTTTGAACTACAGATTCTTCCTAGAGGCTGTTAGAAAACTGAACACTCTGCTGCCCATTGTACCGCCGGCCCATTCCCGAGAATACCCCACGCCTCCCCAGAACTCATCATTTTAACTTCAGTCCATTATATTTAATACACTCTTTCTGTGCTGCTGTATTTATTGTTACATGCACATTGCACTATGTATATAAATCCCTGGTCCAGTTTCTCACTGTCCTGTGTTTTGTACTTTCAGTCCTGTGAAATTCTCCCTCCTGACACTCGCTCTCTATACTCTGCACCATGGTCCTGGGGGAACATTATTTCATACCACTCTATACCATTATATGGATAGTATGACAATAGAGCCCACTTGACTTGATTGAGGGTTAATGAGGATCCATATCATGAACCAAGATTTGTTGGTTAGCTAGATAACATCAGATTTAAGGTACCCTGTTAAACTACTAAATAGACTTTATCTTCATTCACTTACATTTAACCCAGACTAACTTAAATCTGACATGTTATAGGCCTCAGGTGTTTTGGTGTATCTTATTCACCTCACTGTTCTTCTGGGGTGTTTCTTTGGAACCTCACTGGACCTGAGCACAGTAACCACATACCACAGGAGAGGGGAAAGCACTCATATGCTGCTTTACCATGATGAAGTCATCAGAGTGGATCGGCTTCCAGGTCCTGAGAACCACGTGATGTATGTGCGAGCCATATCACAGTTCTCCTAATCAGAACCTCCTTGTTGTGAAGTTTAATCATAAAGTGAAACAAAACAGACACGTTAGCCATGCGGTATGACTGATCACTTTGGCAATATCACTGTCCAATTGTTTGAAGCAGTTTTAAGGCTTCACATATCTGCCTTTTAAAGACGCCACTTTGAATTCTGCACCATTTCCCTGTGTTTTGGGAATTTCTCCCGCTGGAAGGATGGACTGGCCGCATAACTTTTGCAACTTTTACCAGCTGCTACAAAGGACCTAAACAGAGCCCCAGTGAGGGCTTTGTGGAGAGAAGTCCTAAACCACACATACTGCTGACAAACTGTTAGCAGATTGTCATGGTCTCTTAACTAACACAAATGCCCATATTAGCTGCTTTTAAACATGTTAGCTTTTGCTGGAGAGCCATAAATCTCTGCAGCAGAAATTGCATTATATTGCAGAATGCCCACAGTGCACTAGAGTAACTTCAAAAAGACAACTTTTTATATCTGCTGAAAAGTGTAATTAGAGTAAGTAACTTTTACACAAAGTTTCATTTTACACAAATAAAAATCTTTTGCATCACCTGGCAGGCAGACAAGCAATCAAAGTTTTCGGAGGTACAGCGAGAAACAAGAAATTATTCCAATGCTGCAAGAAAGGGGCTAGACAGCTCACCCTGTCCCTCACAGTCAGTCCGAAAAACATCGAGATGCTCACTTACCAGACACGATGATTATCTGCCTTTAAAACATTCAGCATGGCAGTGTGAAACCTGCAATTTTTTCCAGTGGACATGGAATTTTTATGCTCAGTGTTCCCACTTAATTCAAAATGCATAAACATAGGGAAATTTCTGATCCCAAGCGGGTGACGGACTAGCCACTCCTTTCTCAAAAATATCCAGCTTTAACTTATTTTGTGAACTTGCATCACACATTTTGCTGCTGCAGTCCTGCAGAACCCTTCTGGCCTTGGCCAAAGTAATAAATCCAGTGCCATTAATAACACCCTGTAAAAGCTGTTATAATGAATATTTATGAGATTTCTGCAGACCTATTCAAAGAAAAGAAGCTGGAAAAGGAAGTGGGAATCAGTCTGATACAGAACAGACTATTTTGTCGATACACTATATGGACAAAAGTATTGGGACACCTGGCCATTACACCTACAGACCCTTTTGAGACATCCCATTCTAAATTCATAGGCATCAATATGGAGCTGGTCCCCCCATTGCAGCTATACCAGCTGCCACTCTTCTGGGAAGACTTTCCACAAGATATTGGGGTGTGTCTCTATGCCCATTCATCCAGAAGAGCATTTGTGAGGTCAGATATAGATGTTGTATGTAAGGCCTGGCTCACAATCTCTGTTCCCAAAGATATTCAATGGGGTTGAGGTCAGGGCTCTGTGTGGGCCAGTCAAGTTCTTCCACACCAAACTCACCCAACAATGACTTTGTGGACCTTTTGTTGGGTATAGACAGTGTGTGAGGGAAGTTTGTTACCTATGGTTGGCTTTTCCAGCAAGTGATCTCCTGTCTTCATTACCATAAAATACTTGGTGATCTTGTAGGGGTTTTGCTATGTGTAGCAAGCTGCTGAGGATGCTTTAGTGGCCCGGAGTGGCTGGCGTGCCTCTCTATGCCATGGCTTGATGAGAAAGCTGAACCGGTTCCGATGATCACAAACGCCTGAACAAATTCAGCAGAAATATCAGCTCCATCACAGGACTGACCCCAGACCTACTGGAGGCAGTTTCAAAGAAGCAGATGGTGACAAAAATGAAGAATATCATAAATAGCTGTGGCCACCCCCCGCCCCCGCCCCCCCCCCCCGCCCCCCCGCC
>JAODKM010000016.1:20209814-20269967 GCA_026780845.1 Petrocephalus sullivani | reverse complement strand
CATATAAACTTATTTCATCGTACACTATATCCGTTAATGTGCCTGCCTGTGCGGGCGGGATTGGACAGAAATATTGCTGGTGCAGGCGGGAGCAGGATGAAAAAAACAGTCCCGCGCAGGGCTCTACTTTACAGCTTCTTACCGCAGGTTATCACTGCTAACAGAGACGTTAACGCACGTTCTAAACAACTAAAATAGGTGCTCATGCGCGTAATATTACGTTGCAATGCGTTTATTATATCAGATGCCTTTAGAGAAAACTACAACAAAAATATATTGTCATACCAAAGAATAAACTACCTGCTAAAGTGGCTAGTGAGACAAAAGTTATTACCCGCCACAGCCGAATTTTACCCGCATTTGGCGGGTGGGCGGGTGCCAATGTCAAGCCCTGGCTACAATGGGGGGGGCAACTCCATATTGATGCCTATGGATTTATAATGGGATGTCAAAGGTTGCTGTAGATATAATGGCCTGATGTCCCTATACTTTTGCCACCCCAACCCCAGTGAGCACATGGTTGTATATGCATTGTAAAATCTGTAATATCGACATGTAACTTTAATTTTACATGTACATTTTTCTACTAACTATTCAAATAAGTTTTTTATCACTGTGGAGTGTTGGTAATTCTTCACAAACTCAAAAAGTTGCTCCTTGAAGCTTTCTGCCATGTTCACATGTTTCACCTACATACACTGTACTGCACCAATGCACGGGTAGCTTTAATTCTTTAGGAGCTACACAATAGATGTGAAAGAACCACAGGATATGCATGGCGGCCATGATGCATAAGCCACTGTGCTGTCAGCATTAAGTATAAATGGACCCTAACTGTAATGGTTCCTCTGTACTGGTGTTCTAACCACGCTCAGCCCAGGGCATCTTTTCTGTCACAGCATGTTACCTGTGTTTTGATGCCAGAGGAATGTTTCACTGGGGGAGAAGCAGTACAAAGTTGTTGCCTGTTCATCCCCAGTTTTTCTGTGAGAATGCCATTGATTTTTTTTTTTTCTTCTGCTGGTCCTCCTCTTGTTACAAGCTGTGAATACATTTGTTGTATTCTAGTCCTAACTTTACTGAAGTTAACTGGTCTTATGCTGATTTAAGGTTCTGGGAATTCTATACCTCAAAAGAATTATATCTCTTCAAAGGAATGGGTTGAATTTTATCTCCCTTCCTAGTTATGCCTAAGCATGACTGTTTTCTTTGAATTGGCTTTAATCAGGTACAGGTTTAGGTACTGTTCACACTTACACTATCAGGCCAGAATATGTACCCTGTTTCATTGTACTGCATACTTTCTTACACTATGGTTTTTGTCTTTTTGGGTTTGTTTACTCTAATCATGTGTCTGACATGTAGGTGAGGTAAGTGGAAAGACATGCTGGTGTTGCTGCTCACTTCAGCTCCATTTTGTTTAGAATGGTTAAAACCTAGCTGCTCAGAATTTACTGCTTAAAAAATGTACTTCAAGGGCTTATAGTGAGTTCCTTGTGCTGCTTGATCCACATACCAGCTGAACAGTAGAACTGAGTCTCACTATATGAAATTGAAGCTTTCTGTAATGCTCTGACATACTACCTTATTTACAGTCGTGCTGCTTCAGTACGTGATTGTTGTTCAAATATATGTGTGTGTGATATATAAGACACATGTGGAACTCAAATGTGTTAACAGTATGGAACCAGAAAATCTGTCTACATGCTTGTACATAAATGATTTATTCATTTTTCCCTTGTAGGAAGTTTGGGGAACGTCCTCAACCACAACGCCTGACCAGGTAGGCCTTGCTCGTACTGCAGCCAAAACAAATATCAATAGGGAAACAAATATCTTAGGTGTCGCTCTAAGTGAGATTCGCTTAAATTTCTGCCATGTTTTGATTAAATTGTTATTCATTTTGATAACCTATTTTTCAGGGATTCTGTTTTTCTTTCCCGATTTATGCATCGTATACAGTCAAACTTTAACCTGATGTAAAATGAAAAGCGGTGAAATTCAAACTAGTGGTGGCAGATATGGTGATACTTTGTTGTAAGAGATAATCATGTAATCGGGGAAACCACACTGCATTCTCATATATTTACAGCAAAAAGAGCGGAGGGGATTTTTTTTTTTCATTCTGATACTTAATTTTTTGTTTGAGGTTTTCAAATTGTTAATTTTTTTAACACAAAATTAACTCCATAAAGCTGCGTTTCCACGAGTACCAAATTGCAAGGGCACTTCTTAACAATATTATTACAACAACAGAAGAAATCAGCAAGTGCCTATGATGTGATGCCTTTGTTCGCAAGTTGTGAGTACTACAACAAAAACATACCAACGTTAATATCAACCATGCTGGCTGCATATCTCACTTCCTTGTCAATTATCTGTGTCAGTCGATCGACTTAGTAACTAGATCTTGAACTGTAAACTTAATTTATCTTTTTTAAACCAGGTAGTAAGCTTGGTTAAACAATATCTTTATACCATTGGACTGCTAAAAATATTGTACTTGTCGCATAGATGCCTGAAGAGGTAGAATTGGTTCCAGAAAAGGTTGTTTTGATTTTGTGGAAATTTTGTATATATGAAATCCGACATGGACCAGTCTACTGTACTTTTTTAAGACACAGTTCGTACAACAGGTGGCAATGCACAATGGACAGTTTACTCTAAAACTGGGGGGAAAAATGCTATCTGCATTCAAAAAAGAAGCAAGTGCTTCTTACACAAAAAAAACATTATAAGTATGCAGTTCATACATACATAGATGAGGGCAGGCAGGTAGCGTTCACAAGTACCACTGAGGTACCATGAGCAAGGTACCATCCCCAAGCACTGCTCCCTGGGCGCTCAAGTAGCTGCCCACTGCTGTGTCACAATGTCACGTGGGGTAAATGCAGATGACACATTTTGTTGTTGTGTGCTGTGGTGTCAACAATGACATTTAATCACATTTCAGTTTCATACATACCAGTAGTATGTACTGTAATATATTTCAAACAAACAAAGCAGCACCTCTTGGTTTTCCAGATTTCTTTACGTGCAAATTTTAAATATTTCAGTGTTTATGTGTGTGCTTTGTGTTCCCTTCCTAGTATTCTCTGTACAAATCAAAATGAACTTGTATTGGAGTGACTGACAGACCAAGGAATAGCCACGGCGGTAAATGACGAGGAGGCTTCACTCTGGGAAACACATTTTTAATATACCTGTTGGATGAACTAACACTGCTGTTAATAAACACCGGGAACAACTAAGAAATGCAGAAACACAAGGTGGTTAGACTCCAGACTGTTAGGTACACACACAGTGGGAGATTTTTACAAAGCTAAGGACACATGAGGATCAGACAGGGTTCACATAAAACATGGGTAAACATACATACCACACACACTACAACTATTAAGAACAATAACAGTACAAGGGGCTATTTACAATCGGCTGTAAGCATGCTGGGAAATGCTAATCCCCGAATGCCTTTAATAATATTGGTTGTATTGTCTCCTCCTGCCACACATGATTTGATGCACTAAATGAGAAATATCTCCATATTTCGCTTCAACAACCTTGTCTTTCCACAAGTTTCAGGGCTGTTTGGGCTGTTTTCTTTCAGCACTAACTTCAAGCTGTGTGTCAAAGCTCTTTTACAGTTAAGAGTTAGACTGACATCATGCCCGCGAGTCACCAGTTTAGTCTTAAAGGGTCGGTGTGAGAGCAAACTCTTAAAGGCGCATTTCAGAATACAGCAAAGAAAGAAAAATTAAGTACCAAAATTAGCTAAATGATGACGCTCGTACCATACAAAATTTACTGGTAACTGGAGCAACCCTCGTTGGGGTGGGGGAGGGCATGTGTATATTACATTGTGGGGACCAAAAGTCTTCTCAATGTGGTGATAACCTGTAATTTTTCTTCCCACAAGGGGAAGCTCAGATTCATAAAAATCTGTGACTGCACTCAAAAAACTAAAATAGCAAAATCTTATTTGATTACTTATGGTTAATGTTATGGCTGGGTAGGGGATAAGGTTGTTATAAACCTAAAGGTACCTCATCTGTGTGTCTATACAAACACACACACAATCACACCGACCTCAGGGTGATTGTTTGGTATTGTCAGTTATTGCCAAATCGCATAAGCCAAAAAACTAACATTACTTTTCACATAGTTTGCTAGCTATCTCAGACTCTTGACCGTTCTTCACTACAAGAGGGGCATATCCCAAAAGCATCAGCACAAAGATACTCACCATAGCATCCTCATCAATCCACACTATCTTTATGTTTATGATTGAGTCTTCTCCTGGCATCTTGTGTTTTAGAAATTTATGCTCTGACACTGCAACTTTGTTTGTCTGCGCATAGCATGTCAGCATGAGGATGCACAACCCAGAAGGAGGAGTGTCTTTTATGGAGGATTGTACCCCCTAAATCAATTTACAATTGATTCTGATGATAAAGGAAAATTATAGTTGAATCACCACTTACATCATGATGAATCAATTAATTATTAAACTTTACACTCCTAATTGTTCTAATTTTTTGTACAAATCATATTGTTTTGTTACTGTATCTGTTCATCCAGTGTGTACACCCAGAGAGTTAAATGTCAGTTAAATGTCAGGCTATGACCAGATGATGATCATGTAAGCCAGAGCAGCTGTTACAATACAGTTCTTCAATATGTCTCATTCAGATCGATGAGGAGCTGAAAAGACCAGATGGGTAAATGGTTCAGGCAATTGGAACCCCAAAATGACCTAAATACTGAAGTGTGTTGGGGAATCCTATCATTGTCTTTGACCATATCGCTGTAATGTAGCCTGTGGTTTATTGTTCAAGATATTGTGACAAAACTGGGGGACAGATGCGTGTCCCCCCCCCCATTGCATGTTAATGATTCTCACTCGGAAAGCTGATTCATCAAAAGGGCCCCTGCAGATTGCCAGGCCATGAATGGGTCAGGTCATCAGGGGTTTTATATTTTTCCCCCTCCTCCTATTCTTTTCTGGTTCGCCTGACATGCAACAGAAAACCCTAGAATTTCCAAATGTGTAACTTGTGAAGTCCCCGCCAGTGAATGTGGGTTTCAGTATGAGTGGTGGCTGTTGTCTGACTATATCTTTCTCGGCAGATGTATTTCACCTTCTCTGTTGTATCTCTCTGCTGGTCATGCTTTAAAACTAATCCGCCATTTCTTTGTACTGAGTAAATTAATAGTTATGTTAGCATATTGTTTTAATAATTATTTTGTGTTTTGTTCATTCGTTTGGTATCTTAGAGAAGAACTTCTAAGGATTTAAGTCACTTCATAGTGTACTAGAACACTAGACTAAGGGGCACACGTGTGTGCATGCGCACACACAGGTTTGTATTCATATTCATTGTATCTTCTGTGTCTTTGCGGAGACTCTCCATTCATTTCTATGGGGAAGAACCCTAATCATAACATGACAACCTTAATCCCTACCCAGCTGTAACCAAATAAAATACAAGATTCTAGGCATTTTTAATGTATTGCTTTTGAAGATTTTTGTGGGGATCTGAACAGGTTTTGCCACATTGTTGCCCACCCCACACACACACACACACACCTTTTCAGATATGCTTATGTGAGGCTATACTGTGTGCTCTGATATTCTAGGTGTGGTTTTGGTTTAGGTTTCTGCAAAGCACCTGCGTTACAGATGCAATGAAATATATAAAACCACCAACAAAACAAAATTGCTTAGTGGCTACTGAGTGGTGGTTGATATTATCAGTGGAGTTGGTAATGGTGTTGTACGTTTTTGATGGGGGTGAGGAATGTACAATTTTATAGTCGTGACTAAGGAGCTAAAAGTTGGCAGGTATAATTTATTTCTAGTTGAGTACAAGAACTGCAGAGGGAAAGGGGGGGATGAAATATTTTGGTGTATTCACAGGTATGTGTGAGAAGAAATTTCATCTTTGTTATGTAGGAAATTTAATTCCATTGCTTTGCATTGTTAATGCTATACTGCTATGCCTGTTGTTTTTACAACAGATTCAGTTTGATCGCACATTAGTGAATTTGTCTAACATAGATTGAATAGAGGCTAAATGGAATCCAGTAAGACACTTTAGTTGAACTGAGATCAAGGTGGATTCCCAGCTGTAAACAATACTCATCTATTCTTTAAATAAAAAGACTGTGAATTATGTTTTAATTTATCTTTAGGTTAGTCTGGCTATTTTTTTCTGTCAGATGCCATTTTTTATGCTTTGAAAAAGAAAGTTGGCTTTGTTTTTAAGGAATTATATCCATATGTTCGTTAGGGTTGCCCTTATTTTTTACTTTTGAAATCTTCTGCTCTCACCCTCCTAATAATATCGCCTATATGAAAAATTTAAGTAAACCAAATTTCGCTGAGATTGGACTATATTTAAAGTGTGCTCATTGAAACTGAAATTCACTCCTAATGACCATAATAGCATGTAATATGCACGTTAAATCGTAAAACGAACTACTGATCAGTGATAACAGCTCAGAACACTGCTCAGTTACATTACTGGATATGAAGCAGAATGTAGAATATTGTTGTTTAAAAGTTTGAAATCACTTTGAGAACTGAGCTTGTCGACCTGTTCACCAGCGGTATGGGCATAAGACAGATGGCTGGTTTTGGTTCATTCCTGAGCTGAAAGCATGTTCTGGGCTGAGGATGTTCTTGCTTCCCCTTGTACGCTTCCTCGCTGCACTGGGTCATCCAGCCGCAGCCACTCCCTCCTCCTCACTTTCTCCGGCAGAGGAGCTACACTTCTGCCATGCTGACCAACTTCATCCCACTGTTCCTCAATCCTCTTCAGCTTCTTCTGCCCCACTCCTCTTCTCACACCATGCCTCCATCTTGATCACCTATAGCGCATCTTGGTGGGCAGTATCCGTTGTTAAAGGTCTCTTGGAATTCCTCTTGCGTTTTGCTCCTTTGGGACCTGTTCTTGTTCAAGGCCTCCCTTTTCCCCACAAAGCCGTCCAGCTTCTTCACGGCATGCTGAAAAGCTGCATGGGAATGCGGGCTTTTCCCCAGCAGTCTCAGAACCCCTTCATTGTCTGTGCACTTGCATCCTGCGTCCACTTTTCTCACATTCGGTGCAGCTATATTGGGAGTACATCACCACTGGACCAAAGCTTGTACTGTGTTAAATTAATTTTCCTACTTCTGAGCAAGTTTAGCTCATCCTGTTTAGAAGTGGTTATCTGATGGCAGAAAGACAAAAGTGTATCAGCGAAAGAAACCTCCGCTGCTGTCACCAATCAGATCTTGAAGTATCTATTCATGTGGAAACATTTGTGCATTGAGCATACCCTAAATGACAGCCTATCAGGATGATCTTTTGCATACGTTAATTACTACCAACAGAGAAACAAATGAGGGGGTAAGAGTTAAAAAAATTATAATAATTGACCCCCCCCCCCCCCCAAATAAGGGCCACTCTAATGTTTGTCAAATAAGGATTTTGATATACGAGCCTTTGGCCTTTCTTTAGTGGTTTTCATAGGCCCTTTCCAATGATTTCTGCATTTGTAAACTTGTTCATTTAGAGCAGGAGTCTCAAACTCCAGTTCTGGAGGGCCAGAGTCCTGCACATTTTTGGGTTTATCCTCATTTAACACCTGATTCATCTCACTGAGAATCACCACACAGCACTTGAGCGCAATCATGGAAAGCTGCCATATAGTATTTCATTCCTTTCAGACTGATATCGAATTAGAATTGAATCGGATTGTATCAAATAATTTAGCTTGTGAATTGATTTCGTATTGGGGCATTTGTACCAATACCCAACCCTAGTTTTCGGTTTTGGTGGGTCGGTCTCTGTGTATACTCATGTTGCCTGAATGTCGAGTACAGCTGTTTTTGACGTTGTACTAGAGCTGTCGCAATTACTCAAACTGTTATTAAAAAGCATAAATTAAAATTGTCTTAATCGATCACAATATGTTGGAAGGAAGACCATGCATAAAGAATGAGGAACGAACGGATGAAATCATCATTTGCATGGAAGCCCTTCGCATTAAAAGTACATGAAAATACAGCTGTCTGACAGTATTGTAAAGGAGAACTTTGATATCAGTATGACTTGGTTTGACAGACTCACCAAGTAATGCAATGTTAGCCATGTGTCATAGCTTAACCCCTTTGACTTAAAAATTGAAACTTCCCCTGCAGTTCCTGTAAGTGAAAATAATCACTGCTAAAACAGTACCGTCCCATGAAGGATACTGGAAAAAGTTCACATTGTTTTTGTTCACATTGTATTTAAATTTTTTGCGATTTTATTTTGGAGTTGAAAATTGTATAACAAAATTTGAACTTATCTAACAATATAGTCTGGAAAATAATTTAGTGCCTTGAGTTGTGCCCGCAGACACAAAGCAGAGCCTTCAAATTACTTGCATCTGCTCAATATCGTATCTCTGTGGAATACAAAATATTTCCATACAGCGGAAGACAAATGTCTTTTCGAGACCATGCAGTTCTTGTTCGTTTTTCCCCTCTCCAGTTATTTTTGTTTAATTTCTCACAATCGCACCACAAGATCGGTGAGTGAGTCCAACAGCAAGAACGTGAACATGATTAGTATTGTCTCTGAGAGTACCTGCAGAGCTCCTGCAGAAGCAGTGGTAGTAAACTTTAGACTGTTTTTATAACATATACTAGATAATGTTGAAAACAAACCATTAAAATTGCAAGGCTTGCAGTTTGCTTTCCTATGACTGAGTAAAAATGTTGTAGCGCAACTTATTGATTTGAATGCAGCCCTCGCAGTCTTTGAAATGTGACAGTTGCATGTGCTTGAAACATCATGTTGTGAATAATAAAAAAAAACACACTATTGAACATGTAGTCATGAGGCTGACCGCACCCCAGTATTGCAGATTCACATTGCGTTGGATTTCGCATCTGGACAGCCCTCCCAGCATGCCTTTTCTGTGTTCTGTAAACTTTGTGTAACGTGTGTTGCTTTTCACTCAATAGTTCAGTAGCGTGCAGAGATGTCTGCAGTGACTGGGAAAAACCTCTAGTAGTAAAAGCACAGACACAGCTAGTTACGTAATACCAAGGAATTAGAATACTTCCTTGGTGACCTCAAGTGCTCTGCTTCTCAGTGCTGATCATTGTGTTTGAGTTCAGGCCAGCTGCCTGTTTTAGTTTGGCTCACAGGAAAATCACCTTGTCAATTTTAAGCATTTTTTTCCTCCTCCTTCTTACTAACTCTTATTCTTACTCTTCCCTTCGCCCCAACATAGTTCTCTTGAGAACCAGTACCGATTTTTCGAATGATCTTTGTTTGTTGCTGTGATGCCTCCTGGTTTAGGCAGGTATTGTTATAAGGCAAATTGAGACACACTTTCCAACACATAGTTACAATAATAATGCTCATAGTGTGCTGCATTTGAATTCTTCCTGACCTTTATATGTGCACCATGCAGGGAAGCTATGCGGAACTACTTGAGGGAGCGAGGCGATCAGACAGTCCTAATCCTGCATGCCAAAGTCGCACAGAAATCCTATGGAAATGAGAAGAGGTAAGTTGTCCAACACCTCTGCTCCCTTTGTAACATGTTCGTTTTTGATGTTTATTGCCCTCATCTCAGCAGCATAGTCTCCAATGGGCCCTTGTGTGTGTGTGTGTGTGTGTGTGTATGAGTATGTGTCTGTCTCCAAGAAGAGCAAGTTGGGATATGCAATAAGATTCTTTATTCCTACTTTATAATGGGCTAGTCATCCCCAGACCCTGGCTATGTTCCTCCCAGGCACTCAGCAAAATGGATATTAAAGAACTGGATAGGTGCTGCTTATGGTATCCGTTTGTGTGTAGGATCATCCTTGTGTTATTCCAGGGTTTTTAACCTTTAATCAGCATCAGCAGTTGAGTCTGGAGGAATAATGAGACATGGGCACACGACATGACTGACCTGGGTTAAGTTCCGGGCCTGTCTCTTTTATGCAGTGTTTATGTAGGGTGTTTCTTGCTTTTGTGTATGAATTAGTCTTTTGAGGGAAAGGTGGATTGTAGATTTTTGACCCTAAGAATGAAGCACTGAGCAGTGTATTCACTTTTTGAAGTCTTTATTCAGAAGGCCATTGCGTGTGGGGTGCTACCACCTACTGGTAAAACACATGAAATGAACATGCTTTAGAAACTTTACATAAGGTAGAATAGCCTTTGTCATTGCACAACATATAATGAAGTTTAAAAAGTGCTTATCCTGATAAGCGCAAACTCAACAAACAGCCACCGCAGCATCAAACAATAAATGAAAAAGTCTTCAATTAAATGAAATATAGCAGCCTAATGGGGACCTGTGAGTATGTAAGATGTCAACGTATTTATAGCAGCTTGAAGTTTGAATATTGCACTTCATGATATTACATATTGTCACAGACACCCATTAGAGTAATGGATGACAGTGGGTTGTAGAGTTCAATTCACATATGGAATATTCACATATAACCCTAGTGGTTCATGTCTTAATTGACCTATAGTGCCTGTCAGAGGGCAACAGATTAAGCTGGTAGTGACCAGGATATGAGTAATGCTTTAGCTGTAGTCTTTTGTGATGCTGGTGGACTTTAACCTGTAGCACAAACTCAAAATATTCTCCAGTTAGGGTAGTGGACAGCCGATAATGTCCTGTGCCATGCCGATGACTCTCTGAAGAGCATGCCTGTGCTGCTGAACAGCCAGCTTATCATACTGAAGTACAGTATGCCAACACACTCTTGATGCAGGAAGGACACCAGCAGCTTCTCCACCAAGATGTTTTTCTTGAGTACTTTTTTTTTGGACCTGGGTCGACGCTGGTCCTCCTTTTGTTTTTGGGTGTTCCTACCCAGGTTGTTCACTGAAAACCACGCTGCTGGTCTCTGGGCCTCACCCCTGTAAACTGTCTCATCTCCTGAGATTAGCCCAAGCACAGTGCTATCATCTGCAAATTTAATTATGGGTCATTCTGGCTCATCTCAACTATTTGGTATCATCCACAATCACCCTTCTCAGAATTCAATCATTTTTGACATTTTGTTTCCTCCTGGGCTAGGGCTGCAGGAACTTGCATTGCAATTTAATTGTGATTATGACACAAATGACACAACGAAAATAACAATATTTTTACTGCCCCTTGAGACTCTGGGCCACAGACAGATTGAGAATTTTTATCTTAAGTTTGGTACATGCTACAAGCTCAATAAATACATATTTGGAATTAGGCCAAAGTACACAACTACGTAATTATAACTTACTGTATCGTAATTATGAGAACAGGTGCCTGCATACCTCCCAACACTCCAGTTTTTTTTAGGTTTCTCACATTTGTCAAGGTCCATATGTCTGATCTTTGCATCTCTTAGCCATTGTGTAAATTACCCACCATGTCTGCACCTTGCTGTCTGGCATCTGACCTCCCTGTGTTTCCTTGATGTGCTTGGATTGGTGCTTAAGTACCGTTTTTTTTTTTTTTTTAAGCTGCCATTTCACCCCATTTAAAATAGTTTCCTCATTGTTTGCGTTTGTTGCGATACCTTGTTTGACAGATATTACTTTTTTATTCTCCCAGTAAACTCCTATAATTTGCATGGTGCGCAAATTTTATTAAGAATAATCATCATATGCAGATCCATAAGTTTTATAGGTTTGGCTGAAACACAATAAAGACACACAATCCTGACACTACATACAATTTCAATCCATTTGTCACTGCAACCTGACAACCCACAATCCAATTGAAGGGGTATGTGCAGCTGCTTTCTGTGCAGCATGGTCGGCCAGTCCAATGTAAATTAATTATTGGCTGTCCTAGATAGGGCAGGGCAACGCTAGTCAATACAAAGTTAAATAAATCAGTTTTTTTTTTTTTTTTTTTTTTTTTTTTACATATCCCTGTTTGTTTGTTTGTTTATCCCCCCCGAAATAAACTCCTGTATTTTGAAACACATGTGCGTGTGCAGTGGCAACATACTGCTGAGAGCATTCAGTAATTTAATATTTCCTAGTTTCTCATATATCTCGTTGCAGTAGTGTCATCATTACCCACAGCCTTATTCTGTACCCTAGGTTAGCACCGATTGTTAACTATAGGCTACACCTTACCTTTTCTCATAATTATGAGAAATTCTTTCCTTTAGTGAATGCAATGTGATTCCATACCAAAGACTTGTATATCTGCATTCTCTCAGGTGTCTAGGCATACCATTGCTGGTATCTGAAAATGGCCAACTAAGCATTTTTGTGAGCAAAGAAAATATCTCATTGAATTTCAAGTGTCACTCCTAAGCTATATGAACTAGGCCAGAGAGGTATTGGATTCTTCATATTGGCCTTGGGGCAAACAATGTCGCAAAATGGTTCAATTCTGAGATGATCGAGCATGGATTATTAGTTGAATTAAGCCAGAATGACCCTTGTGGTATTTGTGGGATGAGTGGAATGCAATCATGGGTGTAAAGAATATAAAGTAATGGATTCAGCAGACATCCCTGAAGGCAGTCAGTGCTGAGCATAAATGTGCTTGAAAGGTGGGAACTAAGTTTGACTTAGGCCTCTCTCCATACATCTGCTGTTGGAAAAAGGACTTTCTCACCAACGGTTGTCAGATATTCAGTTTTGTAACAAGGTGAGTCTGTGCCATGTGGAGAGCAATAGTGATGGCAGCATTTGTGGACCTTGCACTGTAAGAAAACTGGTGTCAAAGGTGGTTGGCTGGCTGACTTTGACGTGCTGTAAAAGTTTATCAAAGCACTAGGGATGCACCGATCAACCGGCCAGTGATCAGAATCAGTTGATTTTCAGCCTGATCAGTGATCGGCCAATCAGTCACATGTTTCTGCAATTTTTAAATCGATCTTACACATGCGCAGTATGTCTTGCACAGCCGCGTGCACACCCACATCCCAGTAGTGATGGGAAGTCCGGCTCTTTTCAAAGATTCAGTTCTTTCAGCTTGACTCCCTTAGAAGAGCCGGCTCTTACGGCGCTCAATGGCTCTCCATTTTCTATCACTCGGAGTCTTCTAGTTTAGCCTAATTTAGCAATTATTAATAGTTTGTGTGTTAATAATCTTTTTTATTCAGTGTTTTCATAATGGACTTATTTTTATGCTTTTTTTTTCATTTCAAAGATAGTTATTATTGTTGATCTATATAAAACCTTTAAATGAACAACTCAACACAGAAGCTCAGCAACCTCATTTCTTTACTTCATCCTGCCACTGCCTGCATGGATTCTTAGTGGAGTGGGTGCGACTGAAGATTTGACGGGAGTTGGCTTTTCTTGTTTGCTACAAAGAATCTGCTCTTGGAGCCAGCTCGTTCGCGAACGACACATCACTACATCCCAGTCCAGCACGCACCTTCAGATCCGCTAAAATGTCCATAATTTGGAAATTACAACAAGGTCCAAGTACACCATGGGGGAACCAATGTAAAGACATTTAACACAAAAAAATTGATTAGACATTTAAAATCACCCCAGTGAACATGTGTAACAGAGTGAATGTGCAACTGCTTTTATTCTATATAATTACCCAAATCGGAAACTGTATTCCCATTATAGTTCCCCCTACCGCTAGTGACTCCTTACAGTTACCCGGAGGCATGGACGGAGGAGAGGTGTCCCCCAACATATATCAGCGGTGAATGTGACTTTCTGTAATTGCCAGGAATAAACCTGGATGGGTCGAGCTGGCGATCGGATCATTCCTTTATTTAAGTGCGGGCCAACCAACATCAGCACAATGCAGAACCCCGCTCACTCCATTTACACATGCTCAGTCTGAAGAAGCTAGCAAAGTGAAAGCTGCTAAAACTGAAGCCAGCAGAGCATGTTCGGAGCCATCTACAAACCAGGAGTCTCTTCTGTCTTTCGCTGGTATAAGCAGTAAAAAAAGCAAAGGAATTATGAGGAAATTTATATTAATTTATGGCACTGGATGACCAGCTGTTTCCATAGTTGAGGATAGAGGCTTCAGAAATATTGTAGTGCTAGCGGGGATCAGAATATCCCAGCATGCTCGTGAGTGAATTGTAAATAGCCCCTTGTTCTGTTGTTGTTAAGTAGTTGTATTCCTGATTGTGGCTTGTATGGTGCCCTTGTGTTGTGTGCACCCTGTCCAACCCTAGCGTGTCCTTAGCTTTGTGTAAGCTTCCCACCTAGAGCTGGGCGGTATGACAATTTTTTGGTCACGATATTTTTCAAAATGATATCGGTTTCATGTTTTTTAAGTATGACTGGGTGTTTACCACATTTTACACAGATGAATTACTGCAGTACACTGGTTTAGAATGCCTATTTTGCTGTCATTAGGAGTGTAAACTGAAGAAAAACAACTTTTAATAAACTTTTAATAAAGGTTTGCATGGCCCCACAAAATAGGTGTACATTCTTTTTCAAGAATAGAATCTTTTTATTGTGCAAATTTGGCAATCAACTACTTGAACACAATATTATTTTCAAAACATTTTCAATTACTAAAGTAACCAAAGAGGTTATTTCTCACAAGTGGTATTGCACTGAACAGGTATTAAAAAGTAAATGGTACCAATAGTACCAAATAGAACCAGTGCGGTGGTTGTTAAGTACTGGTGGATGTTTCATGTCTGTCTGGGTTCCTTTTATCTCAAAGCAACCAAAGACAATTTAGCTCCTCTGCCAGCAAGGCATTACCAGGAGAACTGCACTACTTTTCCACGAGTCTGAAATTCTATAAGCAATGCAAAGCTAAGGTCCACTGCTCCTGATGAGATTTGCAAGGTGGGTGGCAGATGGAGACCCCTGTTTTAAATGCGTGAAGGTGTTATGTCAATTATGGTCTCTCTTGATGCAAGTTTATGGTATGATTGTGTCGGGCCTCTCCAGGTTTTTCTGCCCGCCTCCCTGTGTGTACCTCATGGGCAGCGGCTGGAAGCAGAAGAAAGAGCAGATGGAGCGAGATGGGAGCTCGGAACAGGAGGCCCAGCCTTGTGCTTTTATAGGCATCGGGAACAGTGATCAGGAGATGCAGCAGCTTAACCTGGAGGGAAAGGTGTACACACTGAAAGACACACACAATGTTTTGTGTGAAATGAGAAATGGCGGCTTTGTTCTTATCAATCTTTTTTTCCCTATTTTCCCCAACTTTCTATAGAACTATTGCACAGCCAAAACTTTGTACATATCGGACTCGGACAAAAGAAAGCACTTCATGTTGTCAGTCAAGATGTTCTATGGCAACAGCGCAGACATTGGTGTGTTCCTCAGCAAAAGAATCAAGGTCATCTCCAAACCCTCCAAGAAGAAGCAGTCTCTGAAGAATGCAGACCGTGAGTGTTAATGTGGGGGGATGCAGACCGCGAGTGTTAATGTGGGGGATGCAGACCGTGAGTGTAAATGTGGGGGGATGCAGACTGCGAGTGTTACCAGCAGAGGATGCTGCAGCTTACAAGGTCTCGAATGTGAAAAGTTTACCTTTGTGGTATTCAGGAATGGGGTGGGTATAGCATTTAAATTTAAAAGCCATAAATCTCTTGTCATTGCAGTGCTCTTGGCAAAAGTTTACATTAAAATGTTCACAACAAGAGGTGTAACATCTTTTCTTGCTCTGTCTGCGCAGTATGCATTGCATCAGGGACCAAAGTGGCACTCTTCAACCGCCTGCGCTCTCAGACTGTCAGTACTCGCTACCTTCATGTGGAAGGGGGCAACTTCCATGCCAGCTCTCAACAATGGGGGGCCTTCTACATCCACCTCTGTGAGTCATGCAGTTGTCCTTGCTACCTGACGGCACCAGAAATGTTTAACCCACCATTTGGGGAAAAAGAAAATTGCTGTCCAAATTGATCTTGTCTTGTTGTATTCTCTGGATAGTTATGGGACCAGTGTGCCACAGAAATTTTTTTTAGTGCAATAACTGATTTCATACTTTGCATGCACATTGCGGGAGAGATTTGGAACTATTATAATTCTGAGAAATCTCTCCAAAATTAATGCAGCGCCTCATAGTGGTACCATGGAGGTAGCATAGTAGGTAGCATAATGCCTTGTTTGTTTGTACAAGTGTGGTGCCGGTGCCAGACTCCCCCCCCATTTGGAACAACTAGATCCATGCATTTCCATCCCAAAAAACAGACCCTGGGCTAGAAAAAACGGCTCTAGCATGGCACCATAGGAAAGCTGGTATCTGAATTTGGAACCGTAACATCAATGAAAGTGGGACAGGCTATCACATCCAAACCTTCTGCACACCGGCTTATTATGGAATAACATTACTTTGTTTTTTTTTATTCTGTGGAAAATGAAAGATGGATTTGCTGTCCAGATTTGGATTATAAACATGAATTAAATTATGAATTAAATAACATGTCAAATAAAAATACTGTGGCACTTGAGTGACTAAGAGGTCATGAGAAATACAAACTTCAATTTTTTGCAGACTCTTAAAAGGACTTAATAAACGTATTTAATAAACCGAATAAACTTACTCAGACTGGGCAGCCTTTAAGGAGACAAAAGTGGATACAGGCAGATGGAGTGCAGGAGGCATACATTATTCAATATATGCAAATACATAAAGCAGTATACATTATATATGTAATATAAATATATATTTAAAACAACAATTTCAGGCTGCATAAAATCACTGTGCTCTTTGTATACCTCATTACTTTGTCAATTATCTGTTTCAGTGGGTCTCAGCTTAGAACTTAATCTAAATATCTAACCCTCGGCTAAGGCGCCAGCGCCTTGGAAAATGTTTTTAAATGCGCAAAGCTAACAATCTCTGTGCTTGTTGCACATGCTCGAGATATACATAATCAGGAACCTTAATCTGTCTACTTTAAAATGCATTCTCACGAATAACATAAATCTGCGGTTTCATAAAATACATACAAATTACATGCTCCTCCTTTTTCTCGCAAGCCAGATTTTTCTGAAGTGTGTGACGACAACCTAAATAACTGCCTGTTTGTCAGACAGACTTGAGAAAAATATCATTACAAACCTTCATGTCTTCTTTCAAATATGCTCGCTCATATGCTCAAACACTCTCTTATTTGAAATGATTAAAATAATCATCTTTGTACATTTCTTCATCTTGTTTTACCTGTTGACCCACAAAACCGAGCAGCTGTTGATATGCCAGCGACGAGTTCATTTGAGGTAGAGATAAGCCACGTAAGATGTCACCTACTGAGACTGACAAAAAAATGGCAGGCAAAATCAGTTTGTATTTGATAATTTCACAATGGTACAGTCTCATTTTCCGTCTTCTGCAGCAAAATTGTGACGGTGAAGAGGATCATTTAAGAAGAAATTGTTTTAAAGACTGGCACACAACAGTTTTCCAAGGAATCATTTTTGTTATTTTGGCAGCATCTATTTTGAATTACCCTTTCAATGCAATGTCATACTACTTGGAGGAATTTATTATAGGGAACCCAAATAAGCAAATTAATAGTTAATACTAGTGATTTTGGCTTATATCACTGTCTGCCTGTATCAGCAAAATGAGTAAACTGGGGTGCTATTTTTTGGCTCTCCACAGTGGATGATGAAGAATCTGAGGGAGAGGAGTTCACGGTGAGGGACGGCTACATCCATTATGGCCAGACCGTCAAGTTGGTGTGCTCAGTCACGGGCATGGCACTCCCACGCCTGGTACTGTCCGTCTTGCCCTCCCTGCTGTTTCTGTTCTCCCTGTTGATCACAAGTGCGCTTCCCTAACCATTAGGCCACCACTGCTCTGTACACTGTCTGTCAGATAATTCGCAAAGTGGACAAGCAGACAGCATTGCTTGATGCCGATGATCCAGTGTCGCAGCTCCACAAGTGCGCCTTTTACCTGAAGGATACAGAGAGGATGTACCTCTGCCTGTCCCAAGAGAGGATTATCCAGTTCCAAGTAAGGTCCTCGGGTCCCTGTAATGCTATGCTTCCCCTTCAGTGATGAATCCCTCTAGTGTATGACTTCACACTGCTTCGCTTTTTTCTGTAGTGCCTCCTTATGTCGACACAACACCTGCCCCCATAGCACCCCATTACTGTTATTTTCTTGCTTCTCCTCTTATGCAGCAGCAGCATGACGATGGGTGCTGCTACAGATTTTAGGCCCCCAAACCTGATTGATCTAGTTATGTTCCAAATTTATTACGGACTCTGTCACTCAGGCGCCCTTGGAATAATCTTAGCTACCCGGCCTTAATGGTGCCCCTATGGCAGTAATCTAAATGAAATTTTTTTAGCGCAGTAGCCTTGCTTCTCTGGAACCGAAGAAGCATGCTACATTGTAATAGTAGCTAGTAAACTGTATGTTTACACATATAAATAGAAAGAAAATGAGATTCCAAGCTTTTCCACTTTTAGCTGAATGATGAGTTCAAGATTCGACTAAGGTCGAGTTTGATAGAAGCAGTAGCAAATCTGATGAGGCACAACTGCTGCTCAGTCTCACATAGATTGATTTGGCAGGAAGAGCTCTGGTACCAGAATGATGGGCTTATCTCCTAGGCCGCCCTTCATAGCATTCTGGTGAACAGGGAGGGCCTGGTCTGCTCTGAGAGTCTTAGGCTACATCCACACTGCTATGTTTTCATTTCAAAACGGGTATTAGTCTTCACTTTTGCTTTTCGTCCACACTACCTTGTTTCGTCCATGCCATGTGTTTTTGGCCCCCAAAAATAGGCTTACGCATGGCTTGATGCATTGAAACTCCATTTTAACATGGAGTGAGGATGAGTGAAAATGTAAACTTTAAAAGTGCCCTAATTGGTGCCCTTGTCTGATGTGATGCCACTGCTTATATCTATATATTGTCTGACTGGTCACTAGGGCTGCAGCTATCCATTATTTTAGTAATTGATAGGCTGCAGCTATCGATTATTCCATCTATTTGATCAAGTAATCGGATATGAAATACATTTGTCTTATTAAAGTGCAATAGTAACTATTCAAAAGAAAAAAGACAGGTCTCTTAAAATTAACAACTCATTGGTTTTAATGGTTAAACTGCATTCCATAATGATGGTACTTCAAGTAATTTAACATGAAGGAGATGAAATAATCTGGGAAAAAGCACTTTTTGTTTGAGCGCTGTTTGCAAATGCAGCACTTAAAAAGCACACGTAATGATACAGACACTTTACCGCAACACGGTATTTTTTGGCCAATAAATTACCAGAAAATAATGTAAGCTATTTTGCCATGAATTTGGTAGTAAATTCACAATGGCCCATGTGACCCAAGGAGAGCTGTAAACTGATATTTTAATCAGCTGTATTAACATGGTAGCAGTGCAGTTAACTGTAATTATGAAGAAGTTCGTAACCAGAACAACTTAATATGAAACGTTACCCTACATCAGTAGACAAAATCATCAGTGAAATGGGGAAGTTAGCCTCCATAGCTGCTAAGCTACCTTCGGTCATAACTATTATGATAAACATTAGCAGCTAATGCTGCGCCAATATAAAAACAAAATAGTATTTAGTATATTAATGACAGCCAATGTATTGACTGTTTTTTTTTTTTTTTTTATCTGTTATTTTATCAACATACTGCTTAAAGTGCTTGGTAATTAGGAATGGAATGTTTGGGAAAGTTTGGCAAAAATTTCTCCATTTTTTATTTTTTATTTATTTTTATTTTTTTAAGACTAGAGTGTCGCTGTCACTACCAAATCTGTACAACCTTGTTACTATCTGATCTGTACAGCGGCACCACTCTCTTACACTCCTGTTTCTTTCTTTTCTGTTTCTACCACTCTGCTACACGGAATGCAGCATAAGCACACAAATCCTCCGTGTGATACACTGTGATCACTGAGCAGTACATAGTCGTGTGGATTAAACGAAGCATCAAAGCAAAGAATTCGCATAGAGGATTTTTTGTAATCGAGTTATTTGAATTACTCGATGAATCGTTGCAGCCCTACTGGTCACCTGGTCATCATACACAGAAGTAAACACTATGCCAACACGGCAGATATGGAGGAGCTGCTTTCAATGGTGCTTTCCCTGTTGATGTATGCAGTTAAGTAGAGTGATGCTGCATATTTGCTGCTAAAAAAAACTAAACTGATTTACCGGTTGTTGTTTCAATGCGTGCAGGCTGAATGTCGGGTAATACCTAAGATTCGTTCATTTTTTTCAATATCCTGTAACAAAATATGTTCATAAATTATTTAAAAATGCCTGAGTAGGTGGAAATCGTTTTGCATCGTGGACGTAGCCTTAGGGACTCTGCCCCCATTTATAGCAAGCAATGACACATCCCAATATCTTGTGGAACCATGTGCAATAGCTCAAGGCAGACCTCTTGAATAAGTTTTCTGACAGGTGAATCCACGATTGAGTGATAACTAGAAACAACAGTTTCTGTAATGATGGGGGAATGAGCTCTGTCTGTCCTTACCTATTCTAGGCCACTCCCTGCCCGAAAGAGCCCAATAAGGAGATGATCAATGATGGAGCTTCTTGGACCATCATCAGCACAGACAAGGCGGAGTACACCTTCTATGAGGGCATGGGGCCTGTGCACTCACCAGTCACACCAGTGCCAGTAGTGGAGAGCCTACAGGTGGGCCTAGGACTGACTGATTTGATCCCAGAAGACTTTTAGACATGGGCAGTCCCCAGGCTTGCCTAGGCCCCCAGTTCACACTTACCATTACAACAATTCTCACCACAGTTGGAAGTCAAAAAAACCATTGACAAAGGGTAGTGGTTACTTAACGTGATGGGGGGAGCTCTAAGTAAAGTCTTGTATTTTTATTGGATGCACAGGATATAATATTTCTCTCAAATGTATTAATTTGTCAGTTTTTTTCCCCCATACCAGTTAGCACAGGTCTTTGTACAGTACACATGTGTTTTACTACTTGGTTTTTGTAGTTAGGCAATTACTGTGGACTAAGTAGCCTCTCTTTATTGACAGCTGAATGGTGGGGGTGATGTGGCCATGCTGGAGTTGACGGGACAGAACTTCACTCCAAATCTTCGAGTCTGGTTTGGTGATGTTGAGGCAGAGACAATGTACAGGTAATGATGCAAAGTATGCGTCATCTCTGTTATGTCCCTGGGCCCTTGAGCAAGGCCCTTAACCCCCAGCTGCATGGGCGTCACTGCAGGTGGCTGCCATTCACGGCCAAGCTTGCACTCGCCTGCATATGTGTCTGTGTGTGTGTGTGTCATGGAGAGCAAGATAAGGTAGGTAAAAAGAGAATAAAGTGGTGGATTTGGTGTTATTACAAGATCTCAGTTTATGTATGTGTTAAACTGTGGCACTGCTGGTAAAATGTTGATTCTGACATTAGCCAGATTTCTAATAGAAGGTCCACTCCTATGCAGTTAAGGGTTTATGATTTTTAATAAGGTAAAAAAAAATGTAGGCTGTAGACTATTCTATGCTATTAGATGCTATTGCACCTGTCCTTTTAATATTAAATGGTTAATGGATGGATATTTAAAGGATGTTTAAAGGTTAGAGGTGGAGCAATTTCGATTTAGAAATCAATAAATCATTCAGCCCTAGTTTGAGAGAAATCGATTCTTGATACTGACAAATCTGAGACACTGCCTGTGCAGGTATTTAATTCAGATTCATACTTGACATCAGCTTTTATGATGAGGGGAATATTTTGTAAATTTAACTTGAAAGTGGTATAGTTGCACTTGTTCTGCAGTTTATCAATGCATATTAAAGAGCCTCTGTGGTTAAGGAGACAACGTTTTGAAATCGAAGTCTGCATGGAAGCTTTGTTGGAGGTGTTGTGTTGAAAATACAGGATGTGATTGTATTATTTTGGAAACATAACCCATGATTCTGTTTCACACATTATCATCTATCAGTTAATTTTAGTGTGCTGCAGCAGTTGTGATTTTTAAACAATGGCTTGATACTCACTCATGGTTCTGACATATGACCTTAATTAACTCGTCTAAAAGAGTTTTCTAAAATGGTTTAAAATAGACTCCTAAAATCTGATTTTAGTTCTGGTTTAATGTCACCTATCATTGTGATTGTAAATTTATTTTAAATGTGATATCACACTGCAAATATTTTCTAATATGATCGATATTAGTATCCTAGTCCAGTTAAACATGGAGTCACATTTGTGTTTGCTCGAATTTTCAGTTGGAGAGAAAAGCACTACGCAAACTAAAACGTGATATGGTCATAGCGAGAAACACTACTTACCTGGAAAAACGGCTATCCAAGTGAATGGTAGTGATGTCCGATTCATGAACAAATCATTCTTTTGAACATATTCTTCCCATTGAATTAATCAAACTGGTTTTCATATCTAAAAGAATTTATTTGTACGTCCACATTTTGCGCAGGTCTTAGATTCTACAAATATGAAATATTTGACAAATCATATAAAGCGTTTCTTAATTCATTTACTTTTGCTTTTCTAGACAGTCTATATAGCCATGTTGCCTTCGGTGCCCCTCCACGTACAGCAGTCCTTTGTATCTGTGCTGTGTGTATGCCTGGCTGCATGGTGGCTGTGGCTCACTACTTCAAACTAATCATGGCTAAAATGACGCTTAATGAACCTTCTGCTGTGTGTTTTGACTCCACTAGATGGTGCTCTGTTCAGAAAAGGGCTCAAAGCATGCCCCAAAATAATCCAAGAGTAACTGTGTAACTGGATCCTAGACTTTCTGTCAGAGAGGCCTCAGTATGAGCAACAACATCTGTAGCACCATCAGAGTGAGCATAGGAACGGCTCAGGGGTGCATTTCTCAAAAGCTTAGTTGCTTACTGTGTTTGCAAGTTACATAGTTGGACCCATGCAGCTGAATGAGCCCAACTATGTTAGTTGCTCATTCGGATTTGGGCATGCCTCAGACTCGTGGTATGAGCGCTATCAGAGTTTAAATAAAAAAAAAAAAACACTTTGCGCTCCGACTTGATGATGCAGCTTCAAGACACCCAGGAAGTTTCAACTGTAGCCTTGGCTGCAGCAAGAGTCCACACCAATAAAATAAGTTTATAGATGAAGTCCACTGACGACACGACTGTGGTGGGGCTTATCAGCCACGATGGCGAGTCAGTATACAGAAATGAGGTTCAGCAACAGTGAGTGCAGTGAGAACAATCTGTCTCTTAGAATGTGGACAAAGCAGAAATGATTGTCGTCTTCAGGAAAACTCACTCTGCCCACCCACCACTAAGGATCAATGGCTCCACAGTAGAGAGTTAAGAACACCAAGTTTCTTAGAGTGCACACAAAACCTCCCTCACCAAATGATTTTTAATCATTTCAAGACGTTGTCTCCTTAACCACAGAGGCAGCGTGTTCACTTCTTAAGACATCTGAAGTGAGCAAACCTCCCTCCTCCCATCCTTATACTGTTCTATAGGGACACCATAGAGAGCATCCTGACCAGCTGCATCTCTGTTTGGCACAGCAGTGCCAACGCTGCAGACTGAAAGAGTAAAATAAGCCGGCAACATCACCTGGGCATCTCTCCCCTCACTCCAGGACATTTTCTATAAACACTGCGTCAGAAGCGACTCCTGTGTGCTCCACGACTCCTCACACAGACTCTGCATACTGCTCCCATCTGGCAGCCCATGTGACAGCATTAAAGCTCCATCAGCCAGACTGTCTGAGAGCTTTTTCCCACAGGCCATCAGACTCCTCAGTACACTGTCTGCCCCATTCTGCCCCCCATGCATACCTGAAATCTGCCTTGCATTTTTGCAGTTTACGCATCAGTCTTGTATGCTGCTACATGTATCGAACATCTGCCTGTCCTCAATTTTGGCTGCTGATACAATTTGAGTGTCAAAATATATTTTGCACTAAACTGCACATTTCTGGTTCTTGCTTAGTTTATATTTACTGTAAAATGTGTATTTTATGTGCATTGTTGTAAAAAAAGAGCTACATTCTTATTGTACATTGTTTAATGACATCACTGTTACAGCACTGTTTCTACTTAATTTATTTTATGTTGCATACGTTACTAAGTTTTGCAGTTGCATTCCCCTAGCCCCATTTTTTCCCCATTGGATATGTGTATTTTAGTGAACATAAGGTATTTCAGGAATGCATTAGTCATATTGTAGCAGGACTGACTGTACTGGCACAAGTGAATGTTTTTCTTAAAGCAAAAGTAATGAAAGTACTTATTTTACTTATTTTTCCTCCCTCTGTTGCCCTGCCTTCCTTGACAGGTGTGCAGAGAGCATGTTGTGTGTGGTGCCAGACATCTCGGCGTTCCGCGAGGGTTGGAGATGGGTGCGGCAGCCGGTACAAGTACCTGTCACACTGGTGCGCAACGATGGGATAATTTACTCCACCACGCTAACGTTCACCTACACGCCAGAGCCGGGCCCACGACCCCACTGCAATGCTGCTGGGGCCATCCTGCGTGCCAGCAGCTCCAATCTGCTGGGAAGCAGCACAAATACCGATGCTGGCTACGCTGGAGGCAACAGCAACCCCACCAGCGTCACATCCTCTTCAGCCGCTGCTGCAGTTGTGTCCTAACACAAAAACGCATGCGCAATGACTTAAGGGTGAACTCCTCAATGTGCTGCAAAGTAATAAAAAATAAAAAAAAAATTAAAGGTTCACGAAGGAGAGAAACGAGGGGGAAAGAGAGAAGAAAAAAAAATCCATAATGAAAAAAGGCTAAAAGGACATGCTCTGTTGGCCTTGGTGTGGATAGACATAATGGGAATCCACTTTCCTAAGAACTCCAGTGTCCCCAATCGTGCTCTATAACAGAGGCCACACCAATGATACGTCAGCCATGTATAAAACTTTATTAAAAGAAAAGTCTATTTTTTGCTTTTTTTTTTTTTCTTTGTGTTTCTGTAAAGGGCAAGATGTATTACTGTTGGGGTGGGACTCTATTAGAGGAACACATATAAAATGTGGTAATAACATAGTTTTTATGGACCAAGGATATTGTATAAGCTTTAGTAAAGGTACATTTTCTCCATACCTTTTTGTATTAAGCATATAGTACACTTTTGTTACCAAATAGTTTCTATTTTAACTCTGAGCTGAAGTCTGTTTCAGGTTGCAATCCTGGCCTGGCTTGTGTATTGTAGCTACCTTATTTTTTCTGTCAAATGCCAGCATTTTTGGTTTTGGGGTGGAATACTTTTTTGTAAACTGCATTCTGGTGATTTTTTTTTTTTAAACACAAAAACCGAAGGTGTATTGTGTTTGTTTATTTTTGGGAGAATCTCAGAGTTCATTTTATCGTTCTTTTATATGAAGTCTTTAAAAGAAAAGCTTTAAGCATTGCCTCTGCCTTGTTTGCAATACTCAATACTGAACATGCACTATGTTTCCTTTTAATGATGATGAAGGAGCATAGCGGTTTCTATTTCTTCCTTTTTATTTGCTGCAACTTTCAAGTTACAGAAAAAAAAGTGGTCAAGTCTGTTACTGTGTTAGATAAGTGGTAGCCATAGAAGAGTATACATCTTTGTCAAACACAAATGCCAGATTCATTTCACGTAGTCTGCGGTAGATTTCACCTATCTTTGTGTGGTTCCAGAATGCTGTCATTGTAAAAGTATCAAGTGTATAAAATCTTGAATCTCTTGTACAGCTGTCAATTATAGGTATAACCTAAACTGTTCTTAGTCTTCCAGGTGTCTAGATTTGTCGCCAGAACCCTGTTGTTAGAGATGCTCAAAATGACTGACACTTAAATTTGATGTGGCCTTACTGCAGTTGTGAAGATTTGTTACTACTGTTGACCAGTCAATTTGCTACTCTCCAGTTTGCCTTTTTAATTTGCCATGTTACTCACACTGATTTTATGACTGTCTTGTTACATTATTCACAGAAGACATCCTTGCATTTCCTGGAAGACCAACAACTTTTTTTCTGAACCTTCACTGGATTATCGAATCCTTATGCAGTGCCGTTTGGTGCTAAAACGGCTCCTGTCTGGCTAACAACGGCTAGGCACATGTCCTCCACTTTGATGTACAGCCTGCTAAACCAAAAGACCCATGTCTTCAGTTTAGGAGATCAAACAAGTGCTTACCACTGACTCTAGAGGCATCGCCTTTTCAGTGGATATGACGATAGCACACAATCGCCAGTGCTGCATATGTCCTTGGCTTGGGTTGGAGGCACCGTTTCTAACCCTTCATTTGTCACCAGTCTTCTCAGCAGTTGATGGACCTCCTCTATCCTCCCATTTTCTTGCCCAAGTTTCTAACTGGAACCATCTCCATCATTCCTGAATACGTATGTCTACCCTTCTGAGTTACTGTGATTAGGGGGTTAGACATTAGGGGTGACCAGGCACCTCCCGAAGACCACTATTCTACAGATCTGTAGTCTACTTAAAAGAAAAAAAAACATCTTTTTTTTCTTGGTTTATGGTAGCCTATCTCAGTTGATCAGAGTGAGGTGGCCTACTAGTACATTGTCTTAGGATGAGAAAAATGTCTAATACAGGCATCGTTTTGGTGATTTAGGTTGGTGTTGGCATCATTAGATCATGAGTTGCCTGTAGCTTCCAGTACATTTCATGTAAAAAAATTAGAGGGTTTCATACACAGTGTTTAGCTGATAGTATGTATTTTATTGATATTTGTCTTTGGTGAATTCTGTGTGGTGAGAAATAATTAATGGAAGGGTTTTTTTTTATTAGAAAAAAAAACTAATGTACGTTAAATGTTAGTATTTTAAAGCAGTATTTTGACAAAGAAGAATTTGTTTTGTGTCTGGCTTCCACAGCGCAACAGTTTAGTTTTTTGTTGAGTCCGTGCCCTCTTGTATTCATCTGCACAAATGCAATAATGAGTACATTTCTCATTGAACATATTACAAAGTTGCATGAGGTGGAATCTGTTTAGAACTTGGAATGAAAACTACAAAATGATAAAATGCTAGTGGAAGTATTTGTCTTGAGTAGTCCATGTTCTGAGCTTTCCATCTGGGATGATCGTTTTTCCACCTTGTTTTCAGCTTGTCACGAATGTAATGATTTGTGACGTTTTTCATCATTATCTTGTTCAGGCTCCTTTTTTTATTGGTAGTCCAGGGTCCAGCACACTGTCCTCCTTATGCAATTGCTGGTTTCATAGCAATGCATGCTTCACAATGATAATATCTGGACAGACAGGCAAAAAGGCAATATCATGATTTAATTACAACAGAGCTATGTACACATGGAGATAATGAATACTGTGATTTGAATGTCTACACAAATTTGTATTTGATCTTGTTAACATACCCTCATTGAGCATAAGTTGATTTTCATTTTTTTTTTAAACCTTTATGAAAAGCAAAAAGACAGTTATGCGATGCACTCTGTTTTCAACCTTGTTCATAAGTTTATATGCCCATTGTTTCATGTGATATATATTTTTTGTTTTATTATTATTTGCCCTGCTGTTTATTTCAAACAAGAAGTGCATTATGCCCTTACTGCCTCTGGCCCTGGAGTGGACTTGCTATTGCCATGATGATGCACTAAGGATTTGTTGGGAGGGGGTGGGGGGCTAACTGCCAGCATTTTGCAGTTAAATTGCTTTGCCACAAGAAATTGCATGAATATCAGCAGAAAATCCATTGTATCCATTGTCATAAATGAAAAAGAAATCTTGGCCTTTTCCAAACTTTATTTTTGTTTTCATTGAACAAGTAGTAATGGTGATCTTCAAAGGAAGAACCTTAAGAATGTCCAACTCGAACCATTTAAGATGGAGTTTTTGTGCACCCCTGTTGAGGCCCTTAACACACTCTCTGGGTGTCTTGCTGCACTAGACATTCTGCTTTCCTGCTGATTTTGAAGCTTCACCAAACACATTGACCCGTAAAATTTGGAAGTGGGCCTAATTAGATTAATGTGAAAAGGAATGGCTGAGGGCATGTTTCAGACATTTGATTGACAATCCATATTGGTTATGACTGTTTACATGAACTCTCTAGGCCTGGCCCCTCTAACTGTGGTTTAAGCGGGGTTAAAAGCATAGCAAATGGTTTTTATATCAGCCCTATTACTCCACCAGCTTATAGTGAGAAATGTTATGAAACTTTCTGAACATGCTGACAGAACAAAGACTTTCTACTTTTATTTTAATGTAAGTGATGCTTTTCTAATATACTTACGCTTTTCTTTTCTTCAAAAGCAGCTGTTTTTTTATGAGCTCTGAACAAAATGTGTGTACTCAAACATGCCAAATCACAATAAAAAAAAATTCCATGCACTGCTAAGCAAACAGGATGGAGGAGAGTAAGGTTTACGAAGGAGTGGACAGGGAGGGAGGCCTGCTGAGGTCCAGTTTGTAGTGTTAAACCACTTTCCCACTGCTGTGTAGCCTACAGGATGAGGTGTGAACCTCTCATGAGTCTGAATCTCCAGGGTCTGCATGCGTTTGTTAACCTGGGATGTACCCCTGGCCCACTCTCTCTCTCTCGCTCTCTCTCTCTTCCCCTGGCCTGCTGTAGACACAGAATTACCAGATTGTTCCAAGATGCAGGGTGAGCTGTGGGGTGCAAGATATAGTTCATACCACACCCTTGCAGTGAAATCGTTCCACCAGCATTCCAATAACCGCATTCCATATGAACCTAGAGATGATTGCTGGCTAGATGTGTGGTGTGCTACTCTTCCGCTCACACTCATGTTGTCATCTTGTCAGTGAAAGTCTGTGGTGGAATGCTTAAGCAAAAAGACTCATAAATCCAGATGTGTGCAGGTAAACTAGAGGCCTTGCAGTCATGGCAGCTTTTGTTGTAGATGATGACCTGCACATTGAATTTCAGTTGGAGAGATCCTGAATTCTACCCAGAAATTAGTCTGGCAAATATGCAAAACTTTCTGGTCTTTCTCTGTTGGAGCCATTCTAGTAATTCTGTTTCTATCACTTCCTCTGCACATTCGCATATGGTGCAGATAGGAGAGCTTTGAATTAGTAGAACTTGATATCCACTGTGTTTATAGAAATGAGCAGGAGTATCTGTGTAGTAGTGTCCTCAGTGATCAGTGAGGGATTATGTGGTAGGACCTGTGCAGTTGTAAAATTTTAGCAATAACGTGAAACAACAGGACAGTTTTTGATAGGTTTTTATTGTACATATTACACCTGCTCAGTTCCATATTTCATTACTGGATACACAGACAACACACCAACAATATTGGCAAAAAATAATAAAGAAAAGTAAAGAGATGCAATGTCTTGTACTGTTATTGTATATTCCTTGTCATTGTACATGCCTTTGTTCTCTGAGCTAACAAGCTCACCAGCTGACCAGTCTTTGGTAGTTTCTAGTGTTCCTGTAGCCATGGTGCCTTGATTGCTAATTCTGTCTGTTGACTGTCAATATCCCTGGTACTCCTGCCTGTACATCTTGGGCCATGGTTCATCTTCTTGGCTTCTAGCTGGTACACAGTGGTATTGGTTATCACGCTAGTAAAACAGTCTACCTTAGTATAGAATCCTTAACCTGTTACCATCAATGGGTAGCTTGTTTGATACCACAGCTTTCTGTGTGCAATCACACGGTTTCTTTGCATTCATCGCTGTAACAAGACCTAAAGTTTAAAAATTATATTGACTGCTTTGTTTGCTTTTATGCAGTTTATCAATGTGACACTGTTTCTTTGTTCATGGCACTTAAATTCAAACAATATCCTGTCTGGGCAAAATGATCCTCTGCAGGTTTCCCTGTTGGAACAACGTTTAAGTACTCTGAGGTATCTTCAGGTACTGCATCCCCCCAGCATAAAGTTGTTAAGAGGGAAGTGAAATACAGCTCTGTGTTTTACTGATGACCCAATCAGCAATATTATGAAAGGATTGGAGCTGCTCCATGCAGCTCCACCTCAGTTAGAAATGTGGCATTGGGCCCTGAGACTCTCAGAACTGGATTAGGCTCTGGAGGATGTTGCTCACACCCTGACAATCACAGCAGTGTAATGATCTCCTTTGTTTTAAACTTTCTTTCCAGTGGGGCCATTAAGGGATTATTATAATCCTCTTCATTTTTCAGAAAAAGGACCATGTATGCTCACGTTTAAATAAAAGCATACTTTTACAGCCATAGGGAGACTCTGTGACGGGACATAGTATCTTTACATGGGACATTGTGTATCCTCAGTTCATTGAGCTTTGTCTAGTTCTGGTGGAACATAGTAACAAAATTAAATGCAGAGAAGTTGAATAAAGCGTTTCTTTAATCTAGATTGCTCTCTTACAGAGCAGTAATATTGTAGCCAGGAGTTTGACATGGTTCGTAGTGGTCCACGATAGCACATGCAATGGGTAGGTGTCCGGGCAAGAACAGACTTAGGAGAATTTTTAGGACATGAATGTCATTTGTGAGTTTTGAAATTATTATGCATGAGCAATTCAGGTATTTTTTAAACATTTGCCATATTGTAAAGAATGGTCTTTTGCTGAATACAATTTTATTTCTTTTGGTAAACATTTTATGTATCAAAGTTCTCATTTAATACAAAACAAAACTAAAACATGCCATGTAAAATTTCATTCCACAAAATTTGTACAGATAAAAGCAATATGAAAAAATAAAAACAAAAATACTACATGTGTGCAGGGTGTACTGACACCACAGTTGATAAACAAGAACTATGGCTGGCACACAGAACCATGTGGCTCCTTTGAAGGCTCCACAGGTGCCCGAAATCCCACAGCAGGTGACTGCACACTGGGGTTCAAGGACAAATGTAGCACATCTGTGGATACTTCACACCACCAAATGGGTTTAGTTACGCAAACATCAAGTACAGATTAGAAGCCACCTGGATAATTTAGTTTTAGACTTCAAATGCAGCATAGCATTTAATGATGATCATTCATAACATCCATATGCAAGAAGTCTAAAGCTGCTGTAAGTGGCTGACCCTTCGCTGTGACTTGTATATGTATCTGTGTCTGTCAGGGAGAGCAGGAAGGCTAGGTGAAAAGAGGATTTCCGCATGGATTAATAAAGTATCACAAAAAAGTGGATAAGAGCTATGAAATACTCTGGACGACAGATTCTGAAACTTGAAGGAAAAGTCTCATGCCAGTTGACTAGTCAGTTCTAAGCACGTTTTCCAGCAATTACAGGTAGCAAAGGTGGTGACCAAAACCCAACCCAGCATGTACTTAAGCTATTCACAGGGTTATGGTGACACTAAGAACGTCTGGCTACACGCAGTGTAAAGGACTGCAGAGTTGCCTTTGGGGTTGCCTTCTGTGTTTGAAAGAGAAAGACATTCTTTGTGAAGTCGGCACAGTCATGAGAAGGACAGAAGAGGGCAGGCAGACTAAGGGGGAGGGGGGTATTCTTCCCCTGAAATCATAAATGGTACCATAACAGTACTGTGCAATACACCGTGGTGAGTGGGGATCCCAAAGTGACACACACATAGTCAGCTACATCAGTCCCAGTACCAGCTGCCCGGTTAACTTATCAGTATGTCTCGGCTGTGGTGGGTTCCCATTATTTCTTTTCATACAGCTTTTCCTGCTAAAGCTTCATATAAAGCCCCAAATGACTACAGAACCAAAATCAGCCCCGTACAGCCTCCCACAGTCTTGTGGTGGCAAGAGTGGGGCTGTACATTATGCCTGGGCAGAACCACGTATGCTGCTGTATGTGAAGCGTGTGAGGGTGCCATTATCATCCGTGTCTCGCATTGTGGTGGGCCCACGGTTACGGTGTCCGGGTGGGTGGCGGTCACGGCAGCTGAAGGTGGCAAGGACGCCGAGGCGGAAGCGCTTGTTCATGAAGCAGTAGATGATGGGGTTGACACAAGCAGAGGTGTAGGACAGGAGATGGATGAAGGATATGGGAGCCCCTGACAGCAGCTGGATGGCAGAGCGCTGGTGAAAGGCCCGCCAAGCGTTGGCAGTAAAAACTGGTGTCCAGCAGAGGAAAAATAGGCTGACGATTACAATGAGCATACGGATAACCCTCTTCTTGGCCATTAAGTTGGCCGTGGAGCTGTTACTGCACACACGGCTGAGCTTGGGCTTGTTGCTGTGAGATGCATCCACCCCCTGTGGGTTGGGCTGTCTTGATTGCTGCAACTCCAGCTGATCCTTTTTAAAGGGCTGCAAGTAGCAGCCATCTCCATCACTGGGCCTTAGGCTTCCCGTGCCAGCCTGTCTCTCTGAGGAAGAATACAGCAACGAAGTAGCAAACCTAGCATGTCACAGTGTAGCATTTCTGAGTGTGTGTATGCAAAAGTCTGAGGTCTGTGTATGTCAATGCACGGGCATGTGGAAGTATTAATGTGTGTGTGTGTGTGTGTGTATATTTCATAGTACTGTACATACTTTCATAATTGTGTAGTGATTTTTATTGGACAGTCATAATTATAAAATACTAGTTTACATGTGATTACTTAAATAATTCTAATTATATTTTTCAATTGTTGTGAATAAGTTCATATTGATGTATTTCCAAATGTTTCCCAAACAGATTACTGATTCTATGGAAGCTTGTTTCCGCCATCTGGAGTAAAAAAAACACGCATTTATCCCAGAATTCTGACCTACTAAGTTAAGTCACTTATAAATATATAAATTTACATTATTCGTTTTTTTACCAATTTTTTTTGTTAAATTTAGCGGGTGTACTCGCTCCCACAATGCAACGTGAAATTCAAATCAAAGGGTAAAACACCTGTGAAAATGTTATTTGGAGAATTTCTTCATATTAACACGGTACATTGGACCCTATTTTTACGGACTTTTCTTACAGTGTAAAACGGTGTGGCAACGGTGCTGCCTTCATTGCTTTGATTTGAGGTATTCAGTTATTTTTGTGATGTTAGTGTTTGCCTCAGACTTCTAGTAGCTTAAACACAATTAACTGAAAGACACATTGTGCGCTGTCACGATTGTAGGGGTCTGTAGCAGCTAATAATGTAATAACTGCCAATAGCATAATAATTTTCCGTTTTTGTGTAATAAAAGTCTATAATGTATTAATGTGATATGTTTTTGATCTAGAAATATTAGTATAGTATTAAGTTAATACTTTATCGGCGTGTATTACATTACATTTATTACATTATTATTCAATAATGTTATAACTACCATTAATTTAATACCTGCCAATAGCATAATAATTTTCCGTTTTTGCGTAATAAAAGTCTATAATACAGAGCTATTCAAATCACGGTCCTCAAGGGCCGAGCCCTGCTGATTTTCCAGCTTTCCTTTACCTCTAAGCCAGGTGTGAAGCCTCCAGCCAATCAGAATCAGTAATTATTAAACAAACTACCTGGAAGAACTAAAAGAAGGCCTGGATTTGGAATCAAGGTCCAGATTTGAAGAGCCCTGCTATAATGTAATAATGTGATATGTTTTTGATTCGTAAATGCTACTTAGTAACCCTCACAATTCTTACTTTATTTCTTGTACATCAGAGTTCTTTTCTAAGAACCAGCTCGTAGTCGGAGCCGTCACTTCTTCACTTTAATGGCTCAGTGCAATGCGTGTACAGTAACAGACAGGAGCGAAGGTTACAATGGCTGTGTCTACTCTGTCCAGGCATTTTATATTTCCAGCTGTGTGTGAATGTTAGCCTATATGGAAACTTGCAATGGTAATTATCCTGTAAACGTTAACCAGGTTTGAAATGAATAAGAGCAATAAAACTAATCTTTCTCCTAATCGGGTATGATACCTACACTGTAAGAAAAGTCAGTAAAAACAGGGTCCAGTGCACCGCGTTCACATGCCGTTTAATTTGAATTTCGCATTGCATTGTGGGAGCGAGTACACCCGCTAGATTTAACAAAAAATATCCGTAAAAAAACGAATAATGTACTGGTCATTTTCTGCCAGGACTTTATCCGTTTTTTATCGACTTTTTTTTTACAGTGTACTGCATTCAAAATGTAGCGAGCTAACAAGAAATCCAAACTACTTGCCAGCAGATTACATTATGAGAATATTGCGTGTTTGTAATGTATTCATAAATAACATCCTGCAGAGGAGGTGACGCTGTTTGGCAAAAAAAGTGAGATTTTCGAGATAAAAAGTCAGAATTTTGACTTAATAAGTCAAAACTCCGAGATATTAGGTCAGAATTTCGACTTAGTAAGTCAGAATTCCGAGATAAAAAGTCAGAATTTCGACTTAATAAATCAGAATTCCGAGATATTAAGTCAGAATTCTGAAATAAATTCGTGTTTTTTTCTACTCTAGATGGCAGAAATGGGCTTCCATAGATTTCACATTTATCTTTTCAGTATAAGATCAATACAAATATGTGCATGTGCATGAATAGGAATGTGTTATTTATGTGTGTCAGTGTGGGTTCTTCATATGCAGTAAGCGAGTAAGCATGCACATCAGCATAAAGTTCCTTCAAACTTATTTTAGGATTCTGATGTTACATTTCTTTATGAGGTAAAACAATTATAAGTATCGACCAAGGGGTTCCAGAGCTGTGTCCTACCTCTGTTGCTTTTCCTGTTCATAGTCTCAAATTTAATTCCCCTGTAAAGCTCCAGGGAAATTAGCCCATAGGATGTCATCATGACTATGCCTGGTACCAGGAAGAGGAGCAGCAGGAGAAACACATACCTAGTGGGGAACAGTAAAGGGAACAGTATGAAGAGGAGACAGACTTACATTCATTGCAGATGAGCAATAGCATTAACAGTAACTGAACAAGAAAAAGAGAAGGAATAAGAGGAATCCAGTCCTGGAAGCAACTGTAATAGCAATAGCAATGAGGTGAAGTAAGAAGTACACTTACCTGGATTGAACAGTATTAGGAATACATACTTTTTACAGGAGACTCCTGATTGAAAGCTAAATCAATTTATGCTCCAGAGAATTCATTTATGCTTGGTTTATAATATCTAACATTTAATATGCTTAACTCAGGCTAACATACGGATAACAAATCAAAACATGGTTTATTTTGTATGCTTATGAAATTAATTATGAAATTAATGTCAAAACTCCACAGAACTTGACAGTCAGCATGAGAAGCTCTTACCAGGACTGCTGGATCACGTCGCTGGGCCATAAAAGCCGGCACATGTTTCCTGTGCTGTTGTTGTCATGTCTGAGAGGTACCAGGGTGCTGAAGATAGGGTATGGCAGCATGAGCAGTAAGGAGAGAACCCAGGTGGAAGAGATGACCTTGGCGGCGTGGGACTTAGTCTGCCAAGTCCTGGAGCTGAGTGGATTGCAGATGGCGCTGTAGCGCTCCAGTGAGATGGCCACCAGATTGAAAGTAGACACACTCACTGAGATGCCTGTGTTTTAGAACAGAATACATACATGTTGCATAGGCTATGTGCTAGCATTGCACACTTGTTATCATTGTAATTCTAATTAATACTTTCTTATAATTGTTATATCAGTAGTGTAATAATATAACATTTCAAAAATATTTAAATGGGCATAATAAGAATGGTAACCAAAATAAGATTATGAACATATAAGTGTTCAACATAGTATGAACATATAATTACACCTTTTTTTTGTAAAGCAGCACTTAAGAGCAGGGCTGCAATGTTGTCACAGACGATGAATCCAGGCCATTGCATCTGGTTTAAAAATTTAACAATGTACATCAAGCAGATTCCAGACATACAGAGCTTGCACCTCAAATCTCTTTAGCACTAGCATCTGAAGTTTGCAATAAATATTAACAGCTCCTAGCACAAAACTGGGGCATGTAATAAACAAAGCAAATTATCATGGTTATACAGCAGCTGAGTCATCAAAGGAGCTCAAATGTTTTCAGTCCTTTTAAACACTGTGCCAGATTAAATGAATGTCTGTGCCATTCTGTGTTGGTCACTCCATGACTACCCATGACTACCCAAATAAACAAGGAAATGTATTCCTTGTAAAGTTAGATAAAGATCAAGAATGTGTCTTCACAAGTAAACCTTATTTCATACTAATTTCAGGTGTCAACGACATGCTGGAATGTCATTACAGTTATGTAGAAAATAAATCACCAGTGCCTAACCAATATATATATTAAGATATATAATTTTTGCAATTTTAAAAATTAGATTTTGAACAAAAATAAAAGTGGATACAATGAAACTATCTGGGTTAGAAACATGTTTTATAACTTCTATTTAATTATTTGACATGTGCTTTTCATGGCTAAGTAAATGACTATACCACAATGTCGCCACAATTCTCAGCCCATCTAAAAGTGAACGAGTTGTTGTGTGGCATACATATGCATTTCCCCCTGGCCTGAGAAGCGTTTCCAAGATAGATAAATCGAAAATGTTATTCTACATTTAGCTCATTTATTTGACACTTAAACTCTGGGATCTGGGCCCACAATTGTTAGCTCAGTGCTCTACTTGTCGCGCTACATAAACTACTTAAACAAAATAAAAAATCCGCATGCTCTTGTTATTTGTCTCCTTCTTCCTAAACTGCTTTGGATGTACTACCTGTCATGTTTCCAGCAACTACAATTTTTGTAAATTAAACCAGCACAGGTCTAGTGATAGCAGACAAAACCCTCCGAACCCGGATCTTACCCATGAAGTACATGGCCACCTTGCACATGCCGCTGCCGAAGACGAAGTTGCGCATTACGTTGGGAATGAGAGTGAAGGGCATGCAGAAGATGCAGAGCATGAGGTCGCTGGCAGCCAGCGACAGGAGGAACAGGTTGGTCACAGTTCGCATGCGCCGGTTTCGCACCAGCACGGTGATGATCAAGGTGTTGCCCAGAACACTCAGGAGGAATATCAAGCTGTACAGCACGATCCGCACCGTCTGGTTTGCGTCTGAGAAGCACAAAGCCAGCACTATATGTATGGTTAAACGTATCGAAGTGTGGTAATGCTATAGCCCACATTAAATATGCATAGGCTTGCCTAAAGTCAAATATTTTATAATACAATCCCAACCCTCTCCTTGACAGTTTAGGGAGTTAAATCTGTTTAGTTAAGCTTTGCAGGTTTCCTATCAACTAATTTGTTATTGTCACGCCTTGCCCACTCGGTATGCTCCCATAGCCTTCGCCCCACCAGTCCTGTTAAATTGTTAAATTAGTTATTAGCTTATACAGAACATTTTCTGAAAATATTCTATTAATATAATATAATATAATATAATATAATGTAATATAATATAATATTACTACTGCAGCTGCCAACAATAATAACAATAATAATTATAATAATAATTGCTATAATACATGTTGTTCTTATTTAGATTACCTATGATGAAATATTAAATCTGAAACAACCTGTGAAGATGGATACTGTAAAAAAGGATGTGTTGACTCAACTTGACTCCGTAAAGTTATCTTGTTGCTTTGACAGAGTTAAGTTATACCTACACTTAAATAAATTAGTTGATTTGACATTTTACATAGATATAATTTAATTCTGTCAAAGCAACAAGATGATTTTACTGAGTCAAGTTGAGTCAACAAATCCTTTTTACAGTGTATGGTTTAAGCCTACCTTTCAGCTCCGGTTGCGAGTCCTCTCCACCATAGCAATCCGAATCATTCTTTATTCCAAGGCCGCATAATAGTTTGTAAATATCAGTGGAATTTATGAGCATATCATGCAAGGTGAATGTCTCCATAGCCGCTTATATATAACACGAAAACTCACTCTAAGTTCCACTAAATTTCATTCATGGATGTACAAAACATTCCATTATAAAATGCCACGAATATTTAAATTTACACTGTGCCAATACTTTATTTAAATAATATATAGGCCTATTACCTTGATTGTACCCGACAAAGAAACATCACGCTCCTTCGTATTACTGTATACATTTTACAAGTAAGTTTTCATTAAAATGACCCCTTCCCCATATTATGTGATATTAGGATACCAAGCTGTTACTTAGGGTTTTTAATTTCTTACGCAAAAGATCAGTTTCCCGTGACCCTGCCTTGCAGTGAGTGAAGTAGAGTACTGTGCGGATCTTTCCCGTGAACTGGGGGTAAAACGCTGCGAAACTCCGCCTTTCCGATCCTTATGGGTACTTTTTCGCTTTATCGTTCAGTGCCAATGACTACTTTCCAATTAAATGTAACAGTGCGCGATCAGATAAAGATTTACAAAAACAAATATTTTTTAAAAAATTTTGCCCATTTTACGCTTTGTTTGGTGAAATAACTTCCAAATATTAAATATGTGATGAGATTTATGTAAAACTGAACGGTGGTAACTCTTCCACAAAGTGTTATGTGGTTTAATATCATTACTATCTACGCGATTTTATAGAATGTTTTTCTTACGAATGACGTCAGTTAAGCAGTGTGCTATTACGGAGTGGTAAAAAGAAATTAAAAACAAGAGAGGTTTTTCAAACGTTAATGCATATTTCTCTTTCTTTCTAAGTGTCTTCAATTTCAGTTTTGATTCATTGTGACTTAATTTAATTTATTTATCAAACCGCTATGACCCAGTTTCATCAGATTTACCAATTTGTACCTTTAAGGGCACACGTACGCATCACTTGGGCTGTACCCTCAAGGGTCTGCCAATTGTGTAGATAAATGCAAGGGCGTAACTGGGGGTTGAGGTCTTGAGGGGTTGTATAAGCCAGTTTTGATTATTGCCCCCTCCCTCTATAATTTACGTCTATGGGTAAATGTACCTTTTAAGGTATACAAATGGACTCTGGGGAATAGAGTTTTTATACTTTATTTTTGTTTGTAGCTTTGGGTACAAAACTTTACCAGGGCTGGACCCTTTTTTCTGACAGTATACCTTATTTGAATGTAGGAAAAACGCAGCGAATTAATATTAAAGGAAATATTGCCTTTTCAGATGGGAGAATATCTTCAGCTGAGTTTTTTTACTGAAATTCCGCTCACTTCAGATAAGTCAGTGAGGAAACATAATCTGCAATTACACAATGCCATGACTCATGCTGAACATATAAGCGGCTGTGGGAACACAGGCATAGACGGCATGTGATCAGCCAGCTGTGCCTAGTCTTTTGCTGTATAAATTTCAGAGCAGAGCGGACGGCGCAGTGAGAGATTGCTCATTACTCCCGTGTGTCAGTGAGTTTGAAGCCATTCTAACCACGAAGTTTGACAGATATGTCCTGCGAGTAAGATATCGGCCTGTAAGCCTGCCAGTAAGTTAAATTATTTCAATACTTAATGAATATAGTACGCGTATGCCTCGGTATATGTCACACTTAGTAAATCAAGATAAAATCAAGAATCAAACCACTATTGCACCGCGATCCCTGTGCAGGACTACACTATTATTCGTTTTATTCTTAAAACAGCAACGAAGGGAAATAATAGAGATGCTAATTTATTTACATTACAATGTAGTCTAGTAAAGTAGGGTGAATATTGGTTAAGTGGTACAAAGGGTAAACTGGGACACACGTTAATATTAGTTTGCAGTGACGTCTGGGCAGCGCCACTATTAGGAACGAATGTCCCTTCTCCCTGGTTTCCGTCGGCGATCCCCTCGGCCGGCGCTCCCCCTCCCCGCGCAGTTGCTTGGTTACCGTGGATGCGTCGAAAGTCAAATGGACTGCTGAAATCATCGTAATCCTCGGGAAAAAACATCGTGCTTTGTAAATACGTGATGGATGAAGAAGCGGAGTTGAACTTAATAATTGCCCAAATTGTCCAGCGACTAAAGGGCAGTTATTTACATTCTCACCTGGAAAAACAGGCCAAAGTAAGTAGCGTGTAATGCTGCGTCATGGTAACCGTCCGAAGGTGCAGCTAGTTAGCGCCTTGGAATGACTGATGATTTCGCAGGCTGCAGTACAATTCCTCCACGGAAATTTATCGTGACCTTGGTGAACCGTTTCCCTGTAACTGAATATTATGCATCATGAATTGCTTAGTTGGGGACAAGTGAAACGTATGGCTAGCTGGGTAGCTACATGGGTGCAGCCATGCTAATAACGTTCTGAATTAAAGATAGACGTATCTTTGTACTATAAAACTCTAAGCAATCAATGAATATTAACGATACTGAATAGATATTTTAGCGGAGTGAATATTTGTTGACACAGCATATATTTCATTTATGTTCATGGTGACATTGTTCTTGCAGGAGTGTTTACACAGACCAGACATCAAGCTCGATTGTCTTAAAGATGACGTACGGAGTTTCCTAAAGGAAACTGGTAAATGATGCTAATATCCTTTTGGTAGTTTTTCATTTTCTCCTATATCTGTTTAAGTCGTGCGCTGAATCGCTGTTTGAACCCGGCCGTACCTAAGAGGTTTCCGTCAGGAGCGCCGGTTTCTGAATATCTGACCGAAGCAGTACGTGGGCCATCTGAAAGGAATTCGTAATATTAAATCTCGAATGGCCTAAAAAAGAAGTCTGGAATAAAATTGTAAATTAAAATGTACACTCAGAATGTATTCTGAAATATAGAAATGTAATTTGCTTCAGAATATTAGTAATATTTGATGATCGGTATATTAGTATGTAATGAACTGGGGGAAAGGCTTTCACTTAACATTTGCATCAATGTACCTACCAGTAACAGGACTTTTTAGACCACTGTATCAGATTAATTTCTTCGTATTTTTTTAAATGCCCTCTTTAACAGGATGGGAGAGAAATCTGCAGAATGCAGTCTATCGGGAGTTGCACATGTGAGTAGTCAATAGAAAAAAAATCAAGAGTGTTTGCATATTTTGCAGACTTATAAATGCAGCGTGATGGTGAAACATCCATTTTTCTTCCTCACTTTTGAACTGAATGGAGAAGAATAAAAAAGAAGCTGTTCAAACATTCTTGTAAAGGACTTGTCTTCTGTCCTTGTAACAAGATTTTTTTTCCAGACTTTGTTGGTATTATGGAAAATATAGCACATTACATTGACTACCTTGTAGTGCTTGCAGTCAACTAAAATTAATTATAATTGTTCTTGTAAATGTAACAACAACAATAATTATAATACTTAAATAAACGTTATTTCTAGAAATATCCTAACGAAGGACCAGCACCCAACTATGCATTTATTTAACTAGTTTTTTTAGAGATAGCCAGTGTTATTGCTTGTGTACAACACATAGTGCTATTTGAAATGGTTTCTTTCTGGTCATCAAAGTAGAAAGTGATAAAATGGGTACAAGTGCAACACAGGTTAAAGAACACAGCCAACACTCATCATCATTGTACTGTGAGACCCTTATAACTTTTAGGCATTAGAAATTTTTATAACAGGCATACTGTATACAGTGTTTGTGTGCGTGTTCAGGCTCGTGCGCATGTATATTCTGTATATAATGACTCCGAATACAAGGTGACAGGACAGCTTTGCTGTGACTTGAAATAGACTCTGTTTGTGTTAGATTCTATTGGAGGGATGTAACACCATTTGTTCTAGGGAATTCCACCTGGTGTTTTGTTGGTGTTTGAAAAACCTTGCTGAAATATTCTGCTGGGATAAAATTTGGTGACTGGGATAGCAGTGTATAGTTGTATTGCTCATCAAAACATTCTTTGATATGGAAAGAAAAGGGGAGCTTCAGAAACTGATCACATTAGTCTAATAACTCCAGAAATATCTGACAGGCCTTTTTCAGACTTTGCGGACAAATTCTGAGTGAAGATCTGGACCTGGTCAAATTTTGAGACAAATCACATTGTTTATATGTTTATCTTTTGAAGTATTTTATATGTCATGCCACCAAGGTTATAATAGTTTTTCATTAGTTATATTTTATTTCATTTTCACTTTTCGTTTTCAATTTTAGTTTAGTCTTTATAGTTTTTAAAGTGGAGTTTCTAGTTTAGTTTTTTTCTTTTGAAAATGCTTAGTTTTCGTTCAGTTTTTATTAGTGTTAAGTTTAGTTTTTTGTAATATAAGGTATTTTTCAAAGGGATGATTCAGACAGGTCAGCAAAAGTATTGTGTAATAAAAACTCAACAAAATGTCTTAGAACTGATGAACAACCATCCGCACAAAGAGATTGTGTCAGTCAGTGTATTTGTGCATGTGTGTGTGTGTGTGTGTGTGTGGGAGGGAGAGAGATAAAGAAAGAGAGAGTTACAGAGATGCGGTTCTTCTGTTTCTCAAGTCAGAGACAAAGTCATATTCAGAGTAATCCCAAATGGGACCCCGGCACTTTCATCTAACTTTGCCTGCTGTGGCCACCATGATACATGGGCAAATTGACAAGTTGGGCACTTTCCCAGCACACCAGGTAGCATGCTTTTGATACAGTTTACTTAACACAAATAAAAACTGAACAAAAACTAAGCATTTTCAAAACCAGTTTAAAGTTTAATACCATGCTGTCTTAGTATATTAAATAAAATACGTTTTAAAATTCTTGTCATGCCATCCTGATCCCCATTTAGTTTATTTTGTTAGTTATTGTGAACAATAATAACCCTGCATGCCACCACCTGTACCAACCTGAATTCCTTTCTGTATTTAGTGAATAAAGACTTTGATTCTGAAAAGTAAAGCAACATGGCTTAATGGCAGCAATGGGAATGGTGACCTCAGAAGACGTTTGAGCTTGTGAACATGATAACCGAAAAAGTATTTCATGGTCTTATGGTCTCGGATTAGATCTTATTAGCACTTCACAACAAAATCATTTGTGAATAAGATCTACACCTGATTCTGTTTTGAGACAAATCCACGCCAAAAGTGAAGCATGAGAAGTGATAGGTGGCAGTAAAGGAAGGAAAGGACAGCTGCAGGAGACACTTGATCTTGTGAATGCAGTAAATCCAGTAGACCATAGATTAATGAGTGGTCCAGCGGGCCTTACTGTCTGTGGTTGGAAGATCGTCGATTCACACCTCAGCAGAATAGTTGCATGTCCATGAGCCCTTGAGCACTGCCCTTAACTCTCAGCTCCAAGGGTGCTGCATGCTGACTGACCCTTTGCTCTGACCTCCAAGCTTATTCTCACCTTTATATGAGTCTTATGGAAAGCAAGATGCGTTAAGCAAAGGCATTCCAGTGAAGCTGCACCTGTGCAAATGGCAAATAAGGAATTATTTCACTTTTCATTTCTTCTTCTTTTTGAAAAGTCTCGGGAACATCGACCAGGTCAGTTTTTCTCAAACTTTGGGGCGCCAATAATTTGAGGTGTCACAAGACGATTTTTAATAAGTTTATTAGATGTTTTTGTTTGAAAAAAGGTGTATAATTTTTTTCACGTCATCAACTGGCCAAATGTATCACTAGCAGTCTATGGGGAGGTTAGTTGATCAGGCCTCCCTCCACCCCGACTTGGCACATTTTACCTGTAGCAAGCAGTCTGTTAGCCTGTTGGTGAAATTCATCATCGCATCACTCAGCTAAATTAATCTCAGGACTATCCCACTGCGTTTGGGAAATTTTTATCATGGGGGAACTTGATCATATCACTTATCCCTAGTACTATGTGGTTGTGGCAAATGGAGGGGAAAAAAACAGGCACAGGGCCAGATCTTGTGTGGCTGATTACATTGAGAGAAGTCACAAAAAGTTGTGCTTTTAATACATATTTTTTGAGAGCCTGGGATAGTGTGGATACCAAGCTAAAATGTTTTCAGGTAGAAGTCATCTAGTGGAATAGTACTCAAATGAAAGTAAAACGTGCCTGAAGTTAGAAGTACTTCAGTATAAAAGTACTACAAATTCAAATCCATTGATCTTACCAGAAGGAGCATATCCTTTTAAATTCATTCAAGACAGGTTTTGATGCAGCTTTGTAAGTTACAGTGAATGATCACCATAACGATTCACAATTTGACAGTTTGTATATAACTTTGTGACACTTGGAGGCCACTGTGAAGTCAGTCACAATGTTGGGCTGGAATGTAGGCCTGTGCTGTATGACAATTTATTGATAATTGACTATATCAGTCCAGTAACCTGGTGTTGTATGTGACAGTGCCTAACTGCTGTATCATTGTTATAAAAATATGGTGTTATTCTGTCCCATCAGTATGTTAGGAGGTTACTATGTATTGTAGGTATCTTTGTATCTTTACAAATTTTGCAAATTACAGTACAATGATCCCCGACAGATGTTGTAAATCCAAACTATTTCCACACATATGAAGTATATGAGCCTTTTCTGTTAATGATGATGATGTTAACCTACATCTAGCCACTGGAAAAACGTCACTCTCTTCCTCTTTATTTGCAGTAGTGCGGTTTTGAGGTATCACCATCCCTGTGGTAGTTTGTCATGTGGTGCTGTGCGGCAATCAGTGCATGCCTCCTTACCTCTACCTGTCAAAGTGTGACTAGTAATCAGCATAGAATTCAAGGGGGTCTAGTGGTAGTACTCATATAAAAAAATGAGCATGATTCTCCACTTTATCCACAAACTCTTAGTGTTTCTTTGCTTGTTTTAGTATGCCCCCTCCCAGCCATACTACTGCCCCTCCTGAGCACACCAAGGAGCCATTGTCCTACATGCGCAAAGCCCAGGTAAATTTCAGCAGTTAGTATACTCTGCGGGACAAATATTGGTGTTCTTTTGTGCTGTATCCATCAATAACAAATATTCTTAGAGTATTCATTTTGACTGCAGGCATGCTGGGAAAAGCGGATACTCAAGAGCTTAAACAGCATGTGCACAGAGCTTGGGGTCCCATTAGCTCGCAAGGTACGTTCAGTGTCTATAGTTACATCGGAATATGTTATTTAAGTGCTGAGCATGCAGATGTCTGGATAAAGGCTTTAGTCGTTGTGTGGTTAGGATAAAGTGTTTAGTGGTTATGGTGGTATGCATAAGAAAGAGTGGATATTTGACATTGTGCGTGCCTTACTCTGGACTCTTCAGAGGGCAGTTCGTGAACAGAAGGAGCTGATCCACAAATGGACTGAGATGGGAACCAATGAGCCAGGTGCTGTGCCTTCACAATCCGGACTGGTTTATGGCTTATCCAAGATCATCTTTCTTCGCATGGTGCTGCTTAATAAACTTTTGATTTAGACAGGGATGGCTCGTCCATAGAGGACATAGTACTTCCTCTATTTTTGAGGGTAAATTATGAACAAGAAACGTTGAAACAACTCATTATTATAATTTACATTTTATTATGTATTAACATTTACATATTCTCTCTTCTTGGAAAATTGTTGTAATATTGTAAAATGTATTATCTTCTTACTAGAGGTCGACCAATATCGGTTGGCTGATATATCTGGTCGATATTTGGCATTTTTCAATGTATCAGCATCGGCTGATATCCAAGTGTGGTACTCCGATTTACAGACAGGCACGTCTGTGGGCAGCCCAGTGTTACTGTTGCTGTGGAACACGTGACCCATGCTGCCAATTGTGCAGGACCCCAGCCAGAACTTTTATAAGAATCCTGGGAGAGAGCGGTACGGCTTAAATTCTGGGGCCGGTTGCACAAAACACTATAGGTTAAGATTTCCAAAACATCCTTAAATGTCCACCTTAAGGTTTCCTTAAAATGTTCACTTAAATAGTTAAGTTTTTCTCCTTATCTTGGTGTTATACTTAAGCAATCCCTTAAAGTTCCCTTAGTGGTTGCACAAAAGACTTTAAGAACCAAAGTGAGGAGAATAACTTAAGGTACCTCTGACTGTACCTTAACCGCTACACGCTGTTTATGGCCGTCAAAGACCTATATATGTAACTGGTTTGCTATGAAGTGTTGCTTTGAAAGAAAATGGGAATAGCCAACAGAACCGTCAGGAACTGGTGTAATGATAGCGAGCCTTCAACCAGCTGTAGCTTACAGGTAACGTTAAGGATGGGTATTAAAACCACCATTGATTCTGACGTCCAAAGTTCTGTGTATTTATTTAAGTTTATATCGTTTGTTTATATTTAGGATGATCAGATAACCCATGTCATCCCGGACAATTTGAGCTAGGACAGGATTAGCATTTCAGTCAAAAGGACCTGGATTTCACTTAAGCACTGAGTTCTTCCTGTGTGCTGTTTGGTCAGTCTCCTATAATCATGGATGAGTCTTTCAATCAAGGGGAAACACCAGTCAAAGTGCAAGAAGAAATTAACTATTTAGCCAAGCAAAGGAGCCTTTCAGTTTTAAAGTAGAAGTGTCCGGAATGACATGGATTATCTGGTCACCCTTTTTATATTTAAGTTTACACTTATGTTCTAAGTCAGTGTTCAATAAATGTTAAGTTGAGAAATTTTGTGTAACTTTTATTATTAGTGTGATATTTTACCATGCAAATAAAGGGGAAAATGTCCAGTTATTGGCCCAAAAAAATCGGCAGCATATATCGGCCATCGGCTGACCCTGACTTCTAAATTTCAGCATCGGCTATAGAAAAACCCATATCGGTCGACCTCTACTTCTTACCTCCTCATTGTTTTGCCACCTGCCATCATTTGTACTAGAACACATTGATGAACAAAACATTTAGGTTAATAGAGTTTTAAATCAGCGGATATCCAGCACTAATCTATCCAGGTTAATGCTTCAGATGACCTTGCCTTTTTTGGCAGGTTATGATAATAGAAAAATTACGATTTCATTTGCTAGTTTCCTGGAGTCATAAACAATGCCTTACAAGCCTATATAAACATTGTCAAGGAAAGATATACAGTGGACATAAAAGGTCTGCACAGTGCTGGTAAAATATCATGTTTTTGCATGATAAATGAAACCAAGATAAATCATGTCAACTTATTCCACCTTTATTTCAAATTTGCCATCTATACAAAGAAGAACAATTCAGAAACTGTTTAGTGTAAAAAATTTAAATTAAAAAGCATACAAAAACCTGGCTGCATAATTGTGTACACCCTTCAATAATATGGGTGTGTTCAGAATCAACCAGTTACACGCACTAATGCTGTCACAATTTGCCAGATTTGGAAAATTTCAGCGAGGAAGAGTGTGCAAAAATTGCGAAGTCCAGATATACCAAAGTTATTCAATTCAGTTTATTTCTTTATAGCACCTTTCACAACAGAGTTGTCCCAGGGTGCATTACATGGATGTGCTAGGATACATTACCATATGTAAAACAAAACAGAGTAGAACCGAGAAAATTAAATACAAAGAAATGAAAGAAAGAAAGCCAATTGATAATGGAGGAAAGGAACTAAAAAGTAGGAAGAAAAAAAACCTCTGGGGGTCCAAGGCCAACTGGCTGCCCAACCCCCCTGGGCATGCTAACATTACGGAAAAAGAGTGAGCTTTCTTGTTCAAAGTAAGAACTGTGGTCGAGGGCAAAGCCGAAGTCTGTAATAAAATCATAAGGTGCTTCAACTAAGTATTAGTTTAAGGATGTGCACGCTAATGCAACCAGGCTTTTTTTATGATGTTTTCCCCCCTTTTTTCACTAAACAATTTCTGATATTATTTCACCTTCGATGCAATTTTGCAATAAAGGTGGAATATGTTCTGACATTCTTCCACTTTTTTATCACAAAAACCTGTCATTTTTTGGCAGGGGTGTGTGGACTGTTTATATCCATTGTCGTATGGACCTAAACTCAATTACGTCTGCTCAAGTTTTTTCTCAAGTTATTGGTGTAGTTTTGAAAGTCATGTGGTCTACATGTAGCAGTTTCACTTAATTTAAATATGCCAAATAAAACAATTTGCAGTATGTTTTACTTATACTCTGTGTACACATAGCTGTGTCTGTTTTGTGTCTAACGCGAGTCTGCCGAGAATGTGTCTATTCAGTGAAACATGTATATAAAATCACTGTTATAACAATGATATCTCTTTAGGGCAAGAGAGGATTTTTAGGCACATTTGCCAAGTTGAAATGTAAACTGAACTGAGCTCTCTGGAGTGATAACTGCCACCCTTGCTTTAGAAACGCACAGAAGCAGGTTGTTGATTTGTGGAACATTACTGTCTTTCTGATCAACAGACCTGAGCAATTTCCGGCCTGTTTATGCCCCTAAGGACTTCTTAGAGGTAGGGCTCCTTTACGTCTCTCTATTCTGTCTGCGACCACAACACGTGACTGGAGGGAGAAATATAGTTGTTACTTGGTTTCAGGTGCTGATCAGCTTGCAAAACCCTAACCATGACAGCAGTGATGAGGCCAGTTGCAAGTCTCATTGGGGCTTGATTAAAGTGCCCCTCAATGTCAAGAATATCCCCGAGATGGTGCGTGTTTTTTTAAGATGAGAAGAAAATGAATAAACCAATTTTATTTACACTTATAATTTTATGTGTGCTCCCAGGATTAAAGTTCTCCTTTTGATTTTCTAATTTTCTAGAGAAAAGTCTTTGTAGAACTAGGTCTGGGAACAAGTCAACTTGGCATAGATGACAACATCCATATCTCTCCAGGTAAAGAGAACACCTCTGTTTACACAACATTTTTGTATTTCTTACCAGTTGATGATAGTGTTGCCACAGTGCTGAAAGAATGCATTATATCAGGTGTATGTGTGTCAAAAGGTACTTTTATAATGGTTTTGTAGCACAGGAATATCAACCTGGCAAATGAAACAAGGGCATATACTTAGCTGTCTTTTTTTTTCTGTGTCATGTCACCAAGCTAGTATTTAAAATGCATATTAAAATGGTCTCTTTGTTTGCACAAACATTTTCTGAAGAATTTGTTTCTTAATGTGGCTGATGAAAGAATCTGAAAAAGTTCCCTTATCCAAAAATATTTTTAACTTTCCTTCCTCTACCCATGTACAGATCTGTTTGAAAGTGAGCATGTTCGCCTGGGGAAGCGAGGTGAGATACTCTCTCCCCCTGGTTCCCACCTAGATGTGGCACACCTTGTGATTCTGAGATTGGTCCCATATTTGTCCACCCTGAGAGACTAGAGACATGATAGCTGGGGGATGGTTCAGTGCAAGACTCTAAACCCCCTTATGGCTATGGATCCAGTGCTGTGTAAACTTGGCCGTACACCCATCACTACCTCCAGGGGTGGTGTCCTGGCTGTCTAAGTGTGCTTTCTGAAGCTTCTTTAACAGGGACCATAAATTGAGCACAATGTAAACATTAATGTCCCTGATGCACATTAATCAAACTTTAGGCCAGCACATAAAAACAAAGAATGTACACAGTTTTAAGAGTTTTCATTCAGGGTTAGGGGTTATTGTGGATGAATGGCATGGCATATCTGGGAAATGTTTTCCGGGTGTGGATATGAACATCAACCCACTCTGTGTGCTAGAAAAAAAGACTTTCATAGTGGGAGAATTGCTTCTCACTATAATGGGGGAAAGAGGGGTGGACATTTGTTTTGCTCATGTCCATGATTAGGCATATTTAGAGGACTGTGCATGAGTTCCTCAAGGTTAATTAACTCTGCAGATGTCTGTTATAGTGGTGAGCGAGCAGGACAGCGCAGCTGCACAGCAATACAGTCGACAGGGCTGTCCCACCGGCCTGCGAGCTGCCCTCTGGGCCCTGATCCTCAACTGCGGCAATGACCTTGAGGTATGAGGACTGGACATACAGCATTCAGTGACATGGCAGCATATATGAACACTGCACTTTCACACTAACAGCTCAAACAGTCATAGGGGTCTGGTAGCACAGAACCCATTGGAAAGGCCACAGAATGCTTTCTTCCATATCTCCTATACAGATACCCTTACAGTAAATTAGACATGGCCTGTTTACGAAAGGGCCCAGTGAGTTGTCCTGTTAGACAAACTAGTGTAATCAAAGGGCTGCCATTTAGCAGAATTATCTCCAACTGGAGCCTGCTTACTGTGTGGCAAACTGCCTGTGAGTCTCCCATTTGTATAAGACACCAGTAAAATGTTTTCTCCCTCAGCCTAGACTGTCTGGCAGTGGGACAAGATTGATATGTGCTTGAACCATGCCTGGACAGTGTTGCAGAAACAGGACAGGTGGAGCTTAACACAAGCGGTTGTGATAGTCGCAAAACAGTATATATTTATACAGAAAACGAACACTGCCATGTTTTGCAGCTTTTAAAAGCAAACAAATAAATGAGGTTCCATGTGATGAGAGGAGAAAAGGCAGGTAACGGTTCTTCATCTGTGAATATGGGACGTTCTTTATTATTTCAGAAAATAGGAAAAAACAATATCCAGTTGCCACCAAGGAAAAATCAGCCGGCCCAAAACTCTAGCAGGAAAAAAAAATAATCTTCAAAATTCTGACTAATGATCCGTAACACAGACCCCCCCCCAGAATTCACAGAGGCAGAGGAAACCACTTCTTAGGGGGTCTGAACACCTGCCCGGACCTGCTCACGGTATTGGTGCTGGCGACAGGACCAAACAGCTCCACTGCATCCAAACCAAAATGAGTGGGGTCAGCCTTACCACCCATGTCCAAAACAAAACTTCTCCCGGACTGCAGCACATGAAGAGTCCTGTCGTATGAGGGGTCACAATGGGTATCATGCCGAACTAAAACAAAACCGGTATCCTCCAGCTTCGGAAGAACGTGAGACCATGGAAAATCATGATGTGATGTGGGTACCGGACCGAAAACTGCCACAGTGTCCTGAAAAGCTGAGCTCTGCTGCATGGCTGACTATGTAACTCATGCATTGGGGAGGAAATTACCAGGCACCCACAAGAACTGTCCGTAAACCCGCTTGGCAGAGGACGCCCGCAGATCGGCTTACAGAGCCTGCCGTAAACCAAGCAAAACCCATGGAAACCTCTCAGAACAAGAAGCACCAAGACGGGCAGCCTTCAGAGAGCAGTGAAAGTGCTCACACAACCCATTAGCTTGTGGTGATAAGCAGTGATGCAGTGGAGGGTGATCCCCAACCCACAGGCGATTGTGCCCCACAACTCAAATGTATGCACAATAATCAGATGACAGGTAAAAATGGAAAAACGTTGCCAGCTGAGGAGTTTGGTGAATGGTTTGGGGGGGGGGAGTGCTGATTTGACCATAGGGCAGCAGAGTCAGACGGGTAAGAAGTAGGAACTGCAGTGTGTGACATCTGCAAGCGGCATATAGGTGCATCAACTCCAAAAAGGCTGTTTTCTGTCGCTTCCTTCGCTTATGGCCATACCACCCTGAATGCGCCCAGTCTCATCTGATCTCAGAAACTAAGCAGGGTCGGGCCCGGTCAGTACTTCATGTGCTATCATTGGTGCCATGCTCACCGCTTTATTCTCCCTTTTTAAAACTACTTCATTGTATTCGATAGCTGATTTTATGAGTCCAGTTTTATTTGCAGTGGACTGAACTTCACAGGGGGATCTGGGTTGGAAACTTCTTGGCTCTCCCAAGATGCTGTCGGGGGTGTTTCTAGAGACATAATTCCATGACTGCTCATTGCACCCACCACTGGTTTGTGATCCACAAAGTGATGAACGGACACCCAGCAGGAAACGGAATTGCAGCCCTACTAAGTACAGTCCGAGGAGCTCACGGTTGAAAGTGCTGTACTTGCACTCATTCGGGCACAACTGGCGACTGGAAAACACCAGCGGCTCATGAACCACCCCTACAGCAACATTCGAAGCATCCTGTCGGTGATGGGAACATCTGGCAGGGATGGCTGAGCAACGTAGCATCCACCAAGGCCTGTTTAGCTTTGCAGAACGCCTGACACCACTCTGCAGTCCACTTGTCCACCACTTTGGATGAAACACCCTTAAGTGCATCATACAGTAGCAACATGATGTGGGCAGCCGTGGAGATGAAGCAGTGGTAAAAGGAATCCATCCCCAGAAATTCCAGCCCTAACCCGTCGCGGGAGCTCCTGAATAGCAGTAACTTTCTCAGGGAGAGGTACTGCACCCTCTGAGATAATGCATTAGGCCAGAAAATCAATAAAAAGGACACCGAACAGACATTTAGTAACCTTTACAATCAACCCATGAACACTGAGACGTGCAAACAATGCCCATAGATGCCTCAAATGCTTATCCAGATTTTCACTGGTGAGTAAGATATCATCCAAGTAAACAAACAGAAAAGGCATGTCCTGCACAATGCTGTTAATCAAACGCTTAAAAGTTTGAGCTGTGTTCTTCAGCCCAAAGGGCATCCTGAAAACTCATCCAGACCAAATGGCATGACAACAGTGCTCTAAAGGATGAGGGTGTGCCCAGACCTGATGGTAGCCCCAAACCAAAACATGACATTTCACACCAAATGGATGGAGAAATCCTGGGTACCTGTTGGGTGTAGCAGCATCACTAAGGTGCCTGTAGTCTCCACAGGGATGCCATCCACCACCAGGCTTGGGCACCATACAGAGAGGAGAAGACCATGGGCTGTCAGAATGCCGAAGTATCCCTAAATGCTGCAATGTGGCAAACTCCTCTTGGGAAACAGCCAGCTTTTCAGGGTCAAGCCGCCTGGCGTTGGCATGCAGCGGCAGGCCTGTGGTGGTTATGTGGTGCTCCACACCATGCGTAGCTGAGGATGCAAAAAACATAGGTATGGTGAGACTGGGAATCTCCACCAGGAGGCGCTGGAACTTTGGCTGAAGGCAAAATACCAGACAGTTGGGGCATGCACAGGAAAGAACAATGAGTCTCTGCGTTTTTTTGGTGTTGGTTTTTAACATCTACGAGCAAGTTGTTAACACACAAAAAGTCAGCCCCCAACAATGGTGTGGAAACAGAAAAACACAAAAACCCACCTGCTGCCCATGAAAACAGGGGTCCACCTACTGCTCACCAAAAGTCTCAATAGAAGTGCCATTAGCAGCCTCTAGAGGGAATGCTCACCAAATCATCTATGTCACAGCAAAAGCACCATCAATAAACTGTAAACTGCTTGGCCCCCTGACGCCCAGCACGGCTACAGGTCCTGACTTTTCCCAGCAGCCTGAAGAAACAGGGCGGGATTCATAGCGCACACCGAAACATGATGATAAAAACAGGAACTGGACTGAGAGTCACACTGAGCTGCAGCAACAACACTAGGGGCAGACAAGGTAAAATCGGCAGGGCCTCTGCTGTCCAGCCGGGCACAGAGCTGCTGGCTGGATTGTAAACCCTGTCCGCTTCTCTCGCCAACTCACGAAAATCTGTAAGCCGGGAGATCGCTAGAGCCGAGCAAACAGGAACCGGCATGCTCTGCATAAATAACTCCCTAAAAATAAAACAGGCCTGATGTCTGCCTAGCAAAGACAGCACATGGACCATAAACTCAGAAGGCTTCTAGTCTCCTAAGCAGGGTAAGGTGAGAAGCTGACGTGCCCGCTTTGATAGTTCAAAAGTTGCTAGCAGCAGCAACATAAAAGCCTTGTACTTGCCGTCCACTGGGGGATCTTGGAGGAAACTCGCCATCCGCGATGCTGTTGTCCAGTGCAGCGACAACATAATAGTATGAGTATTTCTGTCATCCTGCATGGGGAACTGAGCTCAGGCAACTTTAAATGTGGTGAGAGGAAAAAAGACAGGAGACAGTTCTTTATATGGTCAGAAGCGGGACATTCTTTATTATTTTTCGAAAAAAGAAAAAAAAAACAATATCCAGTTGCCAAGACAAACGCAGCTCGCCAAAACACAAACATTCAAAATAAAAGCACGTCTGCCCTGAAGATTCTGACTGATGACCTGCAACATGCCAATAATATAATAATGATAATTTTTAAATAATTATTAATAATTCTAACCCAGGTACAATGGATATAATAAGTATACACACCCCTGCTAAAATGTCAGGTTTTTGTGATTCAAAAAATTAGACCACAGTAAATCACTTTGTCACCTATAATTTCTACAATTAAATTGAAAAACAAATCTGTTTCGGGGAAAAAGATTTAAAAAGTACAATAAGCTGTTTGCATAAGTGTGTGCACTTTGTTGAAGCACCTTTTGATTGAATTCTTTTGAAGTATTTTTCGGTACACACCTGCCATCAAGTAAAGTGACTCTGAGTAACTCCAAATAAAGTTCAGCTGTCCTAGTAGGATTTTCCTGACATTTATTCAGTTGCATCCTATAGCGAAACCCATGGTCCGCAGAGAGCTCACAAAGCATCAAAGGGATCTCATTGTTGAAAGGTGTCAGTCAAAAGAAGGGTACAAACATTTCCACCGCATTAAATGTACCATGGAACACAATGAATACACTCATCAAGAAGTGGAGAAAATATGGGACAACAGTGACGTTACCAAGACCTGGACATCTCTCCAAAATTGATGAAAAGACAAGACGGAAACTGGTCAGGGAGGCTGTCAGGAGGCCTGCAGCAACACTGATGGAGCTGCAGCAATTCTTATATCCACCGCAAACCACTATAAACACACTTTTTCATTCCATTTAAAACTATGGACTGGTTCAGTAATTAATGTCATTCGTAGCAGCAGAACAAAAGTAAAGATTAGTTTTAAGTGGCAAATTAGTTTAACATTAATTATAATTAATTAATATCTAGATAGATACATTGTATTGTTACTGTATCAAGACACAATGAAACAGCTGCTCAATCCAGACACACCCACATAACAAAGACGCACATCATCATACAGAACAAGTGAGGCTTTAGACAATATTGATAGAAAACATAATAAGTGCGGAGTGACAGATATTGCGCTGAATATAAATATTCATAATTAAATATTGCACTACAGTTGTGGACCAATACAGGTAGGAACAACACAGGCAAAAGGTGTCGATGTGTATGGTTATTGAGAGACTGGATAGTCCTGGGGAAAAGACTGTGTACTAGTCTGTTGGTGTGCGTTTTAACTGACCTGTAACGCCTTCCTGAAGGCATCAGTTCAATGTGGTGGTGGCCACAGTGTGAGGAGTCTTATATGATGTCTTTTGCTCTTGAAAGGTATTGGGTGTCTGCAATATCCTCCAGTGAGGGAAGAGAGCAGCCTATGATTTTTTCTGCAGATCTAATGACCCTATGTAGGGCCTTTTTGTCCGCCGCTGAACAGGTTGCATACCATGCTGTGAGGCCGTACGTGATGATGCTTTCTATAGCTGTGAGCCGGTACGTGATGATGCTTTCTATAGCTGTGAAGCCGCTCGTGATGATGCTTTCTATAGTTGTGAGGCCGTACGTGATGATGCTTTCTATAGCTGTGAGGCCACACGTGATGATGCTTTCTATAGCTGTGAGGCCATACGTGATGATGCTTTCTATAGCTGTGAGGCCGTACGTGATGATGCTTTCTATAGCAGAGCTATAGAAAGTCAACAACAGCTTACGGTTTAGATTGTACTTTTTGAGGACCCGGAGGAAGTGCAGGCGTCGCCATGCCTTTTTATCGCCGGCAGTGGTGTTTATGGACCAGGAGAGGTGTTCAGAGATGTGAATTCTAAGAAATTTTAAAACTATGAATAATTTTGACACATTCTCCATTTATGATGACAGGTTGATGATCAGCTTTCCTCTTTCTGAAGTCCAGGATTTGTTCTTTAGTTTTGTTTGTGTTCAGTGACAAGTTGTTCTATGAACACTATAATGTCAATTTGCTGATCTCATCTCTGTAGGCCGACTCATCCCCTCCTGAGATGAGACCGATCAAAGTGGTGTACATAGTTGATGCAGTTTTAATTTCTTCAGGAACACTTGGATCTGTATGTCGTCTGCCAGAAAACTTTATAGACTAATATAAAAAAAAAAACAAACAAATTTTTCTTCACATTTGACTATTATTACTAAAGTTCTATTTAATGTAATAATAATCATCACCAGTGGCATTCTGCCCAGCCTGTGCCCTGTGTTACCTGAGATGGGCTCCAGGCCCCCATGTGACCCTGACCAGAATAAGCATTTGCAAGTTGGGTATAAATTTACTGTAACAATAAAAATATTTATTATGAATAAAAATGCTGTTCATACTACTATATTTAAGTTATTGTTTTGTTTCAGTTTCAATATGCAATACCATAAAATGGCCCTATTAAATGGCAGCGATGCTGGCATACCAGGCCCTCCCTTCTGCCGCGCTACATTGTTCTTTGGGACTCACTGACACAAAGCAGGCACAATAGTATCCTTCTGCTGGCAGACCATTTTCTGTCTGCTTCTTATATTTCTGTTCTCCTTGTCTTTGTGATCTTTCTTTCTCTCCCTATTCTTTTACGTCTCAGAATAAATTTGCCCGGAGGAATTCCGATTGTGATTGCACCGGTTTTATTTGGCTCTGTTTAAGTAGTGCACCAAACCTTACAGGACTTAATTTATCTTATGTAAATAAAAAGGAAATAACATGACATACCGTGTACCTTTTAACCAGGGCAGATGGTTATTATAAATGTTCCAAAAAAAGTTAGACATTCTATGATTAAAATGTTTGAAGAAAACATATAATGCTCATAATTGTTGATGTTGTTATACACTGTAGTAGAGAATGAATACATTTGTTTAACAGGAAAAGTTTACACCTTTTCTATGTTGCATATGTAAGAATAAATGTGAAAGAATGCTGAATAGCTATTATATTCTGAACAGGATGTCATGCGTTATGAGCAGTTGAAATCTGGAGTCATCCATCATGACTTGCTTGTTGACAGCTTGATCTACAAGGTAGGAAACTTTTCTAGTAGGGGAAACTCATAAACACAAGTACAGTCATGTGCAAAAGAAAGTATACCCTCTTTCAGTTCTATGGTTTTACGCATCAGGACATCATAAAAAAAACCATCTAGTCCTTACCAGGTTCTAAAATTATTTATATCTAACCTTAGGTGTAAAACAATACACAACAGATTCACCATGTCATTTATCAAAAATGAAGCCAAAACGATGAAGCCACTCCATGTTTCAATAACTTTTCCTTTCAAAGTAATACCTTGTTTCTGTATAACTTTCATGTAACTGTTTTCTGTATAACTTTATCAGTCTCTCACATCGTTGTGGAGGAATTCTGGCCCATTCTTCTTTACAGTGTTGCTTCAGTTCATTGACGTTTGCAGACATTCGTTTATGCAGAGCTCTCTTAAGGTCCCAACACATCATTTCAATTGGGCTTGAAGTCTGGACTTTGACTGGGCCATTGCAGCACCTTGATTCTTTTCTTTTTCAGCCATTCTGTTGTAAATTTGCTGGTGTGCTTAGAACCATTGTCCTGTTGCACAACCCAAGTATGTCCAAGCTTTAGCTGTCTGAGTCTACAATAGTTTGGTATACAGAGGAGTTTAGACTCAATGACAACCCTACTGGCAACCCATCCAAACAAGGCATACTTGTTCAGTCTTTTTTCTAATTGTGCTGTCATGAATTTTAACATTTAACATGTTAACTGAGGCCTGTAGAGTCTGTAGAGTTGGTTTTTTTTTGCAATTTCTCTGAGCACAGCATGGTCTGACCTTGGGGTGAATTTGCTAGGACATCCACTCCTGGGAAGATTGGCAACTGTCTTGAATGTGTTCCACTTGTGAATAATCTTTCTCATTGTAGATTAATGGACTTGACATTGTTTGGAAATGACCTTATAACTCGTCCAATTCGATGGGTTGCAACAGTTGCTTTTCTAAGATCATTGCTGATGTCTTTCCTCCTTGGCATTGTTTTAACCCGCACCTGAATGCTCCAGACTTGCAAACTCCCAAAACCTCTGTTTTCTAAATGTGGTCACACTGGCTGATGCCTGGCTGCTACTTATTCTCTTAATTCCTATGGAATTAATTTTTCACACACTGTGTCTGCATTTTGGCTTAGTTTTGTGAAATAAATAAAGGCATGTAATATGTAATATGTCATGTGTTGTTCATATGATGTTGTATTTAGCTCATTTTAAGACCTGCCAAGGACCATGTGATTTTTTTATATCCTGATACGTAAAACCTTAGAATTAGAATAGAATTTCTTTTCACATGATTGTATTTCACAGTATTCTCAAATATAAATGTATTGAAAACTTTAATACAAAATTAAATACAGGATTTTTAAAAATGTTTTTGTGCATTGTTTATCCATACATTTACATAATATAAACAATATATAGTATTTATCAAATGATATCCCACTTTCTCACTGTTGGTGTTTTTACTAGGACGTGAAACTCACAGCCAGTAATGATGACAACTACTTTGTGTTTGAAGATTACCTGTACCAGGTAAGTGTCCAATGTGTTTGCATCGCCTACTACTGGGTGCTGTCTTCCTGTTTACTCATACGAGTCCTATCAATAATATTGGCAGCATTTCTCCAGAATGTCCTGTCTTCTGTCTTGGACTTTGTTTAGATCAGAATGGAGGACACCTCCTGGCCAAACTCTACTGAACCTAGTCCAGCATACACAGACAGGGTTGTTGTGTTGCCTAAGGGTGTGTTCATTCTGAGTGAGCTTCGCTTCCGGGTTGAAAAGGAATTTGGCAAACAGTGCACCAGCTGTGATTTGTGTGGAATTGAACTCAATTAAGCAGGCAGCTGTTGCTGTTACTTGGTAACATCTCTCAGTTTTACTATTTGTTTTAATCATATCTGGGCCTCCAGAGTAGCAAGCTGGTATGCTTTCAGTTTTTATATTTACCAACTGGAGATTGGTAAGATGCTTTCATACCAGTAATGTTTACAAAATTAACTATTCACATATTCTTCTGCCTTATCACACATTTCTCTTTTTTATTTTATATTCGAATAATGCATGAGAATCCTTCATGAGTGTGGGATATAACTTTGTGTATGTATTTATGTGTGTGCTATCAGATCTTGCTGTGTTTTTCACGGGATACAACAGTTCTGGAGCATTTCGTCTACAACAGTGCCACACCTCCCAGGTCCTCAGTCCAGGGTGAGAGCATTGAGGTGATACCTGCTTTAGACTAGCAGCCAAAACATACACTAACCATGTGGTCTCCAACAGGCAAGCAGGGAGCTGGGGAATATGCTGTGCTTTACCCACCCAATGGTAAGAGGTCTGTGCAGACAGAACTGTCTGGCTGCTTTTAAAGATTTGCTTTTTAACGTGTACTTTTGTATTTTCTTGAAGGTGTCATTCCCTTTCATGGCTTCTCTATGTATGGTAAGGATGTTTGTTCTGATCAGATGTGTGACTGTTTCTTGACTATGCAGGTACTTAGTACATGTATTGTGTAGCCATTAACTATAAAAAAATTGTATACTTACAGCCTAAAAATGTGAAGTATTTTTTGGAACACTTTTGATCTACTTGAAAAAGTACTTATTTCAAATTTCTGTTATTGTTTAATGATAAAGTAGGTTATCTATAAACATCCTTTAAGTCTCCTGCAATGACCTTGGCTCTGTTACAGTGGCTCCCCTCTGCTTCCTGTACAATGAACCCTCCCAGCTGTACAGAATTTTCAGGGAGATGTATGTGCGCTACTTCTTCAGGCTGCACTCCATCTCCTCTTCTCCCTCAGTGAGTCTGACAGTGTGTGGGCGGTCATGTGTATATGACATTATGGGGACCAAATGTCCCCACAATGTGATAAAAAGAACTGTTATTTTGACCACGTGGGAACATTTTTGGGTCCCCACAAGTATACACAACTAAACACAAATAAAAAAATAAAATTCTGTGAATGACATCAAAAACTAAAGATTCCAAAAGTCTTGTATTTTGTTTGGTCACTTATGGATAACTAAGGTTAGGGCTGGGTAGGGGTTACGGGTGTCACAGACAGGATTAGGGTTATGCCCATAGCAATGAATGGACAGTCCCTACAATGATAGGAATATGAACGGGGTGTGTGTGTGTGTGTGTGTGTGTGAACGAACACTGCTACAATTAAATCGTCTGTGTGTGTTTCTGTAGGGCATTGTGTCACTGTGTCTCCAGTTTGAGAAGCTACTGCAAATCCACCTGCCCCAGCTCTTCTATCACCTGTGTGAGATGGGAGCTCAGCCGTGAGTAGCTCTCAACCTCACCTGCATCTCCACCCCTGTGTCAGGTGCTACATTTACCCAAGGCAACAAATTGAGCAGAACACATTCTGTAACAGCTTGGGAAGTAAAATCATAAATTTCTTTGTAACTCAACACAAAGTCAACACAAAATTTGACGGAAAATCAATAAACATCTACTTTTGGCTGAGATTTTTATGAAACATAAAAATCATTTGTTAGGGCAAAAAAATCTTGGGAAATACAGCACCCTCCATAATTATTGGCAACCTTTGTAAAGATGTGTATAAAGCCTTAAAATAAATGTATTAATTATTGCAGTTGCATATCATCATACTGAAATTTTTTGAAGAATCTTATTTGAGTACATTTATTCATTGGGAAAAGAATTCCACATTAAGACATAATTGTTTATAACAAAATATCCAGTGCCACAATTATTGACACCCCTAACAAGTCCTATAAAATAAATGTAACTGAAGCATTTTTGTAATTTATTCTTTACTTTTTAAGTTGGTCAGAGGGTCTAGGAACTTCTAATTAGTAATCCATGACTG
>JAODKM010000016.1:20186831-20199502 GCA_026780845.1 Petrocephalus sullivani | reverse complement strand
AGATCATCTTGGCATGTTACTCCTGAACACCATCATGGTACTGCATCTAGACGATACCGCCATGAGTCTCCTGAGCAGTATCACCGAATGGGGGGAACTCTACACTACCATGGCAGCTTACCTGATCATGACCAACAGCAAACTTTTGGAAAGTCGGAACCTGCACACTTATCTCAGTGTCCCTTGTGTCCGTCACAGGGGAGAGAGCTGATGTATCGTGGACCAAGCCCCACAATTCCAGACTTCACCTATGAAGATCCCTGTGAGTTACTGAGGTTGAAAGTGGCTTTAGAGAACCTGCTGCCTTTAGATGCAATAGAATGCTTTAAATTTCAAATCCTCTTGGATGCCTTAAAGGTGGAGGAAGCCTTGCTCATTGCAGACTGCTACAGCCACAGCAGATACCAGCAAAACTATGGCCGCTCTGTCAGAGCTCTATGGCCTACCACACCAATTAGCTTTGCAGCGCATCTCTAAGGTAATGGATGAGCCTGCTATAAAGACTGGTGATACTAAGGTATTCTGTCATTTCGCTTTGAAGGGACGTGCTCTAGTTGGACTGTTGGGCCTGCTTGGTAGTGACGGGGAGCAAGTGGACCAGTGGATCAGTAGGAATCATAGATGCTGGAGGTGCAGCAGAGGTCATGCTTCAGCGCAATGCACATTGAACGCCAAGTGCAAGAAATGTGACAGGCGCCATCTGGATGTTCTTCATGATGTCAATGAGATTAACCACCAAAAGTGTACTGCAGTAAGCACAAACACAATAGCCACAGAGCCTGTTGAACAGGTTACATCAGGAAGATCCTCTGCAGAAACATTCTGCTGTCAGACTTACAGGTGACTTGCTCGATGACGGCATTCCATCTTATTGCACAAAGCTGCCCAGCAACTGGGGCTGAAGGGTACCCCAGAAGAATTTAATTCGCACGGTGAGACAAGATGTACATACCATTTATGGTGCTACAGTGTCATTCTCAATAACCTCAGCGATACAGCCGGGAAAATCTTTCAGTATTAGCCGAGCCTTCACAGCTGAAGAACTTGGTCTTGGCTCACACTCATATGACATTTCCAGCTTGAAAAGAAGACTCAAACATTAACGGAATATCCCTCTACAGTCCCTCATTTTACTAATTGGATCTGACCATCCACACCTGATTACACCCACGAGGCCAGTACGCCTGGAACCTCCTGGAGGACCAGCTGCAATTAAAACATGACTCGGGTGGGTACTGCAGGGTCCTTCCATGCTTTTGCAACACTTCAGCAGTGCTTCTTTACATCAGTCATGCACTCAGAGGCCGAGATATTCAGCCATGTGGAAAAGCTTTGGCTGGCGGACATTCTGGCGTACAGGAGTGGAAAGTCAGTCATCTGGTCCGAGCAAGATGTAGAAGCCATTTGAATGTTGGAGGACAAGACTGTACAGGTCAATGTGGGAGGAGTCCAGAGGTATGCCATACTTCTGTTATGGAAAATGGGCCTACCCCCCTTGGAGGCTCCTGAAAGAAGTAGTGTTGGGGCATCAGAGTGGAACTGAAAGGCAGCTTACTCACAATCCTGAGAAAGCCGCAATTTGCTGGCAAAATTTAATTAAGGGAGTTCAGTAAGTTACTGGATGCTGGTTACGTGAGAGAGGTACTTCCAGAGGAGGTTGCAGGTAGTCCAGGATGGTACATTCCTCATCACTTTGTTGAACATAATGGAAAAAATAGGATTGTCTTTAATGATTGTTTCACATACAAAGGAATGAGCATTTGTCACCTGGATCTGTTGTGGGTGCAACCGTCCTAGGCATTCTCCTCCATTTTTGAGAACACCACTTTGCTGTAAGCACTGATATAAAGGGGACATTTCATCTGGTGCTGCTTTTGCTGGAGGATCCAGCTCTACTTAGATTCCTAGAGAGTGACATGCGGAGGAATGATCCACCTGATGTTTACCAGTGGCACGTCCTCTCATTTGTGACTACCTCTAGTCCCTGTTGTAGAAAATTTGCAATGCAGAAACATGTAATGGACCACACTGTACCTGGGGAGGATGTCCGCACATCGGTCAAAAGTTGCTTCTATGAGGGCAACTGCTTGCAGAGTCTACCTTCTGCCGAGGAAGCGACACAGCTGGGGCAGAAGCTTTGACAGCTTTTAACATAAGGAGATTTTGACCTTACACAGTGGGCCCGTAACTACCCAGACATCTGTCATCTACCCCAGGAGTCGAGGTCAGAGAGTAGTGAGCTCTGGTTCATGCAGGAGAATGCAGAACAATGGGCACCGGGACTCCTGTGGGATTGCCAAACTATAAACATGATCTGTTGACTTCAACTCAACCCGCTATGCGTAGCATATATCAGATCTTGGCTAAGCAGTATGATCCACTTGGTTTCCTTTTACCTTATACTACTAGAGCCAAGATCATAGTTATGTAGCAAGAAACGTGACTGGGATGACCCAAATTTGCCTGGGGATCAGCTGCAGGCATGGAATGTATGGAAAGGGGAACTGTCACACCCTCCTAGGGTCATTCTACCTAGATGTTACACCAGTAGGCAGTTTGATCGCTCTAATTGTAGCCGCAGTATTCACATTTTCACTAATGCCTCGGAAAGGGCATATGGATCAGTAGCCTATCTTCATTTTGAGGATATCAGTGCGACTGTCAACGTGGCATTTCTAACAGCTAGATCTAGAATGGTTCCAGAACGCCAATGGTCGATCCCTAGACTAGAGCTCTGTGCTGCACTTTCTGGAGCCCAGTTGGCATCTCTTCTAAAAAGAGAGCTCTTGATATCTCTTCCTTTGTCTACTTGGCAGATTCTATGACAATGCTTACATGGCTGCAATCTGAATCTTGCAGATGTAAAGTCTTTATAGGCACTCGAATTGCAGAGATACAAGAATTGACAGACGCACAAGCTTGGCGATATGTTGATTCTAACAGGAATTCTGCCAGTGACATCACTTGCGGTCTAAATTTAGCACAGCTGGCTGAAGTTAACCATTGGACTCAAGGCCCAGCCTTTCTAAAGGACCCATTATAGGCCTGGCCACAGCAACCGGGAGAGGCTGCACCTGAAACCAGGGAGGACTTGCGGAAAACTATCTTATGTGGAGTTGTAACTTTTGAAGTACAAGTCTCAATTGGATGCAAGTCAAAATCATTTTCCAGGAGCTTGTTGAAACAGCAGCTCGATCCCTGCATGGGGTGGCCCAACAGTCCATTGTCCTGGCAGCAAGTGATTACAGGACGGGTGAACTGGATGTACTGAGGCAAGCTGTGAGGGAGAGCTTTCCCAGGAATCTTGCTCTGCTTCATATGTGGAAACCGGTTCTTGTGAGTAGTCGGCTATAACACTATCCCCAAAATTTGATAATGACACGATACGGGTTGGAGGGCAACTTCGAAGATGTGTTCAACTGGTTACGGATGCCAAGCATCCAGTCATGTTGGATCCTGCACATCAAATGACCAAACTACTGATCCAACACTATGATGTCCGACTTAATCAACCAGGAGAGGTTGTTTGCTGAGGTCAGGAGGCATTATTGGATCATCAGAGGGAGAGAGGCCATTTGTAAGGTACAGCGCCATCGGAGGTGGCGTGGTAATCCAGATGTTCTGAAGATGGCTGATTTACCTGTGTGTAATCTCAGACTCTTTCGCCTAACCTTTTACTCCACAGGCATGGACTATTTTGGACCATTGACTGTAAAAATAGGACGGTGGGCCATCTACATTGATGTAGGCACTCCTATTCACTTAAGTTGCATCTACATTAATCTCTTGTCAAGCATGGAAGCTGAATAGTTTTTATGTCACTTCGTCGGTTCATCTCCGGAAGAGAGCAACTGCATGAGCTTCTATCCGGCCAGAGAACTAATTATAAAGGGGGCAACACTGAGCTGCAGCAATCCTACCCAGGATCAGCTCGAAGCACAACAAATCGACTTCCGTTTTAATCCACCCAATGTGTTACACTTTGGAGGATCATGAGAACGAGGGATTCAATCTATAAAGTCAGCTATGTATTGTTCTTGAAGCGCAGATTGTTTCTGAGGAGGTGCTGCAAACTGTCTTGGTGGAGATTGAAGGAATACTGAACTCCAAACCATTGGGTTATGTGTCCTCTGAGTTGTAGACCCCATAATGCCAAATTCACTTCTAATCAGGCAGCCTGATTCTTTACTCCCATCTATCATCTATCCTGCTTTGGAACTACTGACTCAGAGCTACAGCCAGGTTCTGGCTGACCAATTCTGGAGAACCTTTATACGGTGCTACTTGTCAACTCTGCAAATCTGCCAGAAGTGGGTCACAGAGAAGGAAGACCTGGTTGTGGGAACCATTGTGCTGGTGGTGGGCCCTCTGGCCAGTAGGGACAATTAAATCGCTTCATCCTGGGAAAGATGGAAGAGTATGAACCGCCAAAGTTCTAGTTAAGAAGTTAAAAGGACAGAGTTATGAGATCTGCTTCACGCCCTATCTGGCTTTCTGCCCTTCCCGAGACTGTAGAATAGATGGTCGTCAGAAGCAAATCTGTATAACAGATTTGGGGGCAGCTGTAGAAAAGGCTGTTAAGTTCACCTGTTATTCCTGCTGCTATATTTTTTGATCAGGCACTACCTCAGTCATTGGAGCTTTTATGGAGGACCCCACATTACATATTTAGATATAAAGGTAACAGTATAAGTCTTGAAATGAAGCTCAGAGCTTCAGTCTGTTGAAGCAGCATGGCAGACTCACTCCTCAGTATTTGTGAATATCCATGCCTTCCCCTGGCCAAGAGCTGATGGGTAAAATGCACCTAAGACTAGCCTCCAGGAGTACTGACTCCTCAAATGTGTAGGGCTCTAGTTCTATGTCCTCTTTATTGCTCTGGCTTTTATTTCTCTGGGAGCTAAATAGCTTTTTTTGTGACTGTTGCGGTTAAGATGCTTGATTTTGTGGTGCCTTTATCTTAATTTGCTGTACAATTGGTGGAGTTCAGTTAGCAAAATTGCCATTTCAGGAATTTTAAGTATACTACCAGTAAAGAAAGACCTATCGTCCCCTGTCCAATGACAAATGTGGGGAAAAAATGCATTTTCTCAGAAACCACTTTACAAATTAACCAAAAATAACATAATGAGACACCCTTAGTAAATAATGGGCAATGGTGGCCTAATGGTTAGAGATTGAAATGTTGCTGGTTCGAATCTGTGACCAGCACGGTACCACTGAGGTACCCTGAGCAAGTTACTGCCCCCAAACAATGGTCCCCAGGAGCTGAATTAGCTGCCTACTGCTATATCCAATTGCTACATATGAGTTAAATGCAGAGGATGCATTTTGTAGTTGTGTGCTGTGGTGTGTCAACAATGACAATCACTTTGAATAAAGACCTGTCTCTCAATGGTTTAAATGAACTTACTTGGATTACTAACAAAGCAAATATGTCACTGTCATCAAGGTCAAACTAATCTCACTTTATTTTCACAATTAAAATTATGCTAGTTAGCTATCTAAAATTATTTAGCGAAAAAAATAATCTATACGAACACCTGTTATAAATACAAACGATAACCACATTCATACTAGTTATTTATACTAGTGAAACGGATGATTTCATCTTTTCCATCTTTTCATTGGTCAATTAGATGTCAAACGCTGCTAGTAGACAGAGGACAGTGAGTGCATCCCAACTTAACAGAATGGTAAACTGTTTGTCCCCCCTTTCGTCTGTAGCAGTAATTTTTGTTGGTAAGTGGGATGTTTGCTTACGAAAAACAACATATGAATACATGCTGCGATGGTGTCACAGGATATCATTGTCCAAATGCAAGCTCTCTGATTTAGCCTTTTCTTGTGGAAAAGTTGCTCTTGCAAATATTGCAGTTTGCTTGATTTTGGTGGGATTAAAAAGTTACATTTCTCTGTTCAGAAGTGGTCCTTCTGCCTCAGACCTCTGAGGCCAGATGTTTACTTTGTGTGTGAATGAGCAAGATGGGATGGGTGAAGAGAAGCATTCCAATGTACTTGTACTTGTGCAAATGGCAAATAAAGGACTTATCAGCATTTCATTACAATGGGCCGGGTTAATGATTCTTCATTGTACCTCTTAAAAAATAACTGATCAAACAGGGTAGCAGTGTAGTGAATGTTTTACATCTCAGAATATGGATCCACATTGATATGTTCAGTTTGAAGTAAGCTAGTGTTCATTGTTGGTGCAATGCCATTTTGTGAGTGTTAAAGTTTAAGCTGGGTGCCATTAAAGTCTTGTGGTTGAGTCTGTACATAAAATTTTTCTGCACTGTGAATTTTTAGAGGAACTTCTCTGTGATACTTTTTTATTTTAACTGTCAAAAACCTATACAAGCTTAAAAGCTCAGGAAATTTCCATTAATTCGTTTTTACACGTGTTTTTTCACCACAGTTAAGTTCCCAAACATGTGGATCTTTCCAGAACTGTCAGTTCTTCCTCACTGGAACATGAGGGCCAGCATGCTGGCTGTAACACAAGGCATAAGCTGAAATCTTTAAAAACTCTCCCATTGATAAAACACTCTAACAAGCTTGCTGGCAACATGATGAGTCTTACTTTCTACAGTGAGCATGGATATGAGGTGATGCGTCTGCCGATGTGAATATTGCTATTTTGGTTGAATAGCTAACTTTATAGCCATTGGATGTTTGTGCTGATAGAAGCTTTTGGACCAGGGATGCAGCAGTTGGTTGACGTAGGCGATGACATTGATGATAAAAATATGTCACAATATTTTAAATTAACACTTGATTTTTTTATTGTAATGAAATTACCCTTTTGACTTGTAAAACAGTTCAATTCACTATAACATGTTTTTCTTCAATCAAATTAAATTATGGGAGTAGTTCAAATTATCACAAAGCAAAAAGTGATCTCTTTCCATGGTATACCACAGCAGCATTAGTGCTATGCACCACTGGAAGTGTTGTCTGTTCATATTTAATAAATTACAGAGAACTTTTTAATATCTTTTGTCCTTGTAGCTGCCCAATACACCCATCATTAAAGCCATATAGTTGTCTGCTTGCTACCATAGAATATCCAATGAATAGATGTTTGTGGAAATGTTTACTCTAAAATTTGGGCTTGTTCAAAGTTGGCTGATGGTGCCAGTGTGTGTGTTTGTGCACTTTGAGCTTTTTAGGACCAGTGTTATCGTCAACTAAAACCGAAATGAAAATGGAGGCAAAATAAAATCAATTTGTGAACTAAAATAAAAATTAAAACTGTTATAAAAAATGTTGGACTTTAAACAGCAACATCTTTTTACTTTGTTTAACCACACTGTCTCCTCTTTTAAAAGGTGTTGTGGCTACTGAGCTGTCCCTTTCTTCACCATGACAGTTATTAACACTTATATGATTTCCCAAAACAGTTGCATGTGGCACATTCTGCTTCCCAAATGGAATATGCATAAGGATATGTCACATCTATACAGATTATTATTGTGATCCCCAAAAGTTAGTAATCTTTAATATTTTAGGCATACTACTAACCTGCTTATATAATTGTGGGTGTAAGTAATGTCTGTGTAGTGCCAGTCAGTTTCATTTAGCTTCTGTGACACTTGCATGGGCATAACATACAGTTGGTATGGCACTGTCGCTGCTCACCACTGCTTTGTGTGGGTGGAGTTTGCATGTTTCACCTTCTGGTTTCTGCACACAATCCAAAACCATGCAACGTAAGTGAATAGGAGTGCCTACATTGGCCGTATGTGTCAGTGAGTGACTGCGCACCTGCCTTGCCGTCCATTGATGGTTCCTGCTTCACACCATTTGCTGTGTATGTACTGTAAAATTAATAATCATATTAATGGTTAGATTACTTTAATATTAACATGAATGATGGTGACAGCCCTAAGCACAGCAGACCTTGATAGGCCTAGTTACCTAAATTCCTTCCAGAGCAAGGAATCAGGCCAGCATGGTGGAAATAATGGCAATCAATATATACACACACATCCAGTCTAGAGTGGTCAGTAAGTAGGTATGCCTGGACAATGGTGGGGGGAGTGGACCTCACCATCCTCCTCACCAGAAATGCTTAATGTGGCACAGTAGGAATTAGGTCTGGTACACATGTAATATACAACACATCTTTAACTCTGGAGATTATAAGGTCACACAAATATGACCTATTAAAAGACATCAAACCTAAAAACAGCCTAGGTGTGGTTATTTAAAATCAAATCTATCAATTCTAGCTGAGCCAATGGAAAAAACATGTAAAGTGGATCATGAACGATTTTTATTCATGGGATTTACTTCATACAGTAAGTAATATCAGGAATATATATTTTTATAAACTTGTATATTCCAACTTTCAATTCAGAGTTTCAAGGGGTTCTTGCACTGTTTGACCTCCAACTGTAGAAAACACACATGGTTCGAGTGTCTTGTGGGCCTTATTTATGAATGGTGGTCACACAGAGTGGACATGCTGGGGGTGTGCGAGAGTGCTGGAGATACAGACCCATGCCTCATATTGGTTGGATGCGCTGTTGTCTGGTGTGATGTTGGTCGAGTGTCTCACTTATGGTTTTCTGGTTTGTGCAGTTTGTCTGCTTTTTCCAAAACCCACCCCAAAAATAGCATGACTTGCAGCGCTCATAGAAAGCTTCTAAAAATATGGGTGACACAGTGATGGTTTTCTAATTGATCATAGTCTCACTGTGTTGAAAGTTTCTCAAATTGAAACGCAGGGTGCTCAACACAGAATTAATACTTGTTCCCATATTGTATTCAAAGAACAAACTTACCATCAGAGTGAAAGGGCTTCCCAGAATCACCAGCATCGTCAAGGAAATATGACCTTTCTGTAGGGACCTGGCAGATTACCTAGAAACTCATTCACTCTAATTTACATCTGTCCAGGAGGTCGCCATTGCATGCTGCTCCTTCAGTCAATATCAGCTTCAGTAGCAGGGCCTACTAAATCCATACACTCAAAGGCACCATCACACGCGCCTTTCTAGTATGTCTGCCCTCTGCTGTGTGCAATTGCACCAGTCGCAGGTGCGGTGTTACGGCTTTCCATAAACGCACATGCACGGATATTGAGGGGTGAGCTTTATCTCTGTCCGCCTCAGGAACTGGAAAGGGTGTGTAGAACTGGGACCAGTGCTGGCACAATGGGTCTGTGTGGGAGGAATGAGCTCCCTGTCTCCATGTCGCTGTAGTTGGAGTGTGCACATACGTGCTCGCACGCTCGCACGCTGAAGGTGCCCCTGCTGCTCGCTTTGGCCCGGTGTAGTTCTCCCAGCTCACTCCTACTCTTGCCCATCTAACTGCAGCCTCATCCACACACTCAATGAATGCTCATGCTAAGGACGCAGAGGGTATGTGTGCACACACATGAACATTCACACCTGTAAGGATGTGCACATTCCAGTCCTCTTTCAGATATTAATAATGATAATATTAATATTGTCAGTCTTTATATGCATCATATTTTGTTTTTTACTTTTCCATTTTCTCAGTGCATGCACTGACAAGCCAAAGTTACTCCCCCCACATGCACACACACACACAGAAAGACATTACATACTACATTCACACTTGGTCTCAATAGTCAAAGTTGTTTTGATAAAGAAAAAATAATAAAGGCAATAAATGTCAATAAATTGTTTATTCAATAAATGGTACATGAATTATTAATGCCCATTGGATGAATGTTTATTTAAATATTCAGTGTTTTTGTTGACCTGCACACACTTCCTTTAAATAGAAATTTAGAACAATCATAATTTAATGTATAATTTAGAATTTTATGTAACAGTTGAAGATTTGTTTTCTATCTGTAGTCCCAATTGTTTCATTTTCAAACCCCGCCCCCCCGAAATGTTTAAAAATCACACTTCATCTGTTAACACCTGCTGGTGAAGAAATCATTTGCAGCAGGACTATGTAAAATATGTAACGTGTTATATGATGCTTGATTTACTTTATTATGTTCACTTATGACAAGATTTACTCCTGTAGAATGCTTTCTTATCTTTTGTTATTATTATTATTAGTAGCAGAAGTAGTAAGTAGTAGTGGTAATAATAGTAGTATTATTATCAAATCATTGTAATTCTCTTTGCCTCTCACCTTTCCAAATAAATGACATTTCCAGCACAGGGATAAAGGGGTCATTTTAATGTACATTTCCCCCCCTTTCGTCAAATCTGCGGAGTGCGTAATCGCTCTAGTCTCTCAGAAACTCTTCAGTGCAACACTCATGGACGTTCCTGATTGATGCATCTCCATGGAAACCTTCTCTACACTGTACACCCCGGTTGCTATGGAGTGGGCCTTGGCATGATATAGGTTTTTTCTCCTCTTTTTTTTTGTACTTTTTTCTCTCTCTCTCCCGGCACTAACGACTGAGCTTGACTAGGATTCCTCGTCCGTGCCGCGGTCTCTCCTGCTTTTCTACGCTGGCGATTATGGCCACTCACTCTCCTCATTTGGGATACTCAAAACTTTGTGGGCACAATTTTCTGGGCACCGTGGCTCTGAGGAGCTAAAGGTGGAGCTTGTCTCCTCACCTCAGAAGCCTCTCTGTTTCCGGGAAACTGCAGTCAGCTGGAGAGAAGTGCGACAGCGGGGGCAAATGGAAGAGACACCCAAGTGCAGGAAGAAAGTTCACTTTGGAGGTACTGTGGGGCTGTGCTTCTGAATTTGGGTTGAAAATGACACCAGATGGACAGGTTTGCTTAAGCTTGTGATACGAGTGCTGTAGGCATCGCAGATCTAGCACCAGTGGGCTGGGCCTGCTGTTTAGCTTTATTTGCTTTCTCTACATTGCGAAATGCTTCAGGAACTGACTGATCTGTCTTATTGACGGATTTGCTTAATTGTTATTCACTGTAACTACGGTAAAATCTTGTTTGTGGTTCTCCACTAGACATTAGGTTTGGATTTGTATTAGGTTTGTTTTAAATTTGGAAATCTCAGGGAATACTGAAAAATGGTTGAGGACTACTTAAGCAGCAATTTTAACAGGTGTTTCTGGGGTCGGCTTCTGGGTGGTTTAGACGCTGTGAGGCGCATTTACTGTGGATCCCCATTCTCGGTGTATTCGGAGCTCCGGCAGCCCGGCCATATGAGCCTCGCGACGTAACTCCTGAGGTAGCAGCCTCTCGGGGTGCAGTGCTCGCTGTCCGCTGTCAGCGCCGTGTCTCCTTACGCACCGGTGTGCTGGGTGTGCTCCAGAGCTTTTACTTGGGAGCTGTGAGCTCAGCTGGTCCCTGAGCCTAGACGGGACGGCTCTCGGGGGAGAAGGAGCAGGGATCCACCGAGACGGAGCTGCCTTTCCTTGGCGCTTGCCAGCTGTACCTGTAGCAGGGAGGCGATGCTACGCAAACCCCTGAAACAAGACTGCATGCGTTTGGATTTGAACTGTGAGGTGTGAATCCAGCCTAAAGGCAGCAGAGCAGCCCAGGCAATGGCAGTGGCCAGCCTGCTCCGGCCAGGCTGTTCTAGCCAGCCTGCTCTGGCCTCGGCCAGCAGTCAAGCAGCTAAATGCAGGTCGTGAGGGGAAGGTGCCGAATCCCACGCAGCCATCTGATGGCAGAGATGTAGAGACACGGCACTGATGCCCAACATTTTTGTGGGGTCACACAGTCAAAAGGGAAGCTGCTGTCAGGGTGCTCTTGGGGTGACAAATAAGCCCTGCTGGCCCCACCCACTTGCAATAATCTGTCCTTTGTCTGTTGGAATTATACCCGTTATTGTGCCTAGACACATTTCCCCTTCGTCTATGTAAAATCAGCAGCTGCAGTGTGTGGCACCTTGCTGAGCGAATCGCTTTCCTGCTGAGCGAACGCACAATTCGTTATCTGGTGTTGGGCTTGCAGGGAGGCCCCATTCTCAACAGCCGGCTTGGCATTTAAAGGGTTTACAGTGAGTAACAGCCTTATCTGTCCCACTTCAGCTTGCTGTAATGGAGAGGTAACACCTGCCCCTGGCCTGTGCTCCCATCTGCATCAGAAAGGCCTGCTATGGTCTCCAGCACTGTAATTGACCAGCATCGATCAGCTGTGGTGTCTTTAGTCACTTCGCTGTGAATCCACAACCACTCTCAATGTATCCAGCTGCTTGCAATCCTCTCTCCATGCTTAGCTTGGCTGACGGGTAGCTGGGTCTGATTGTGCACCACATCTCAGCCCAAATCTCAGCTGGTGGGAAATTCAGCTTTCAGGGAACAAGAGCCCCCTCCAGGGTCATAAAAGGGGGTGTGGAGTAACGTTCCCTGAACAGGTATACTCCATGTTTGCAGAACTTGGCTGACCCATAGCTGCTGTGCTGCACGTCATTGGGAAGAATGTGTTTGTGAATGTTCCCCCGTGCTGGAACAATTTCGATGAAAGCATCCTGCCCATAGTACTTTGGCTTTGCTGCCCTTCTGACTTCAGTGGAAGGACTTCACTGATGTCATTCAAAATATTTTTAATTTTCACCGAGCTGCTGTGGGGTGGTCTCTTAGCTGCTCCGGAATCAGTAGCACTGTGCTTTGCAGCGTGTGTGGGAGGTGCTGTCTTGAGCTCTGTTAACTGATGACACCAGCATTCCCTCGCCCCAGCATTCCCTCGCCCCAGCATTCCCTCGCCCCAGCATTCCCTCGCCCCAGCATTCCCTCGCCCCAGCATTCCCTC
>JAODKM010000016.1:20154269-20170525 GCA_026780845.1 Petrocephalus sullivani | reverse complement strand
CTTAAAAATGTAAAATATCACAGCACCACCTACAGTCTTTGCACTGGGCAGCCATCTTGAATCCGAAACTCGGGGCAGCCGAGCTTTTGCTTTTGTCTCGGATTTTCGAGAGACGGGAAGCGCGCATGTCGTCACTTCCGGCCTCGAGACTCGGAATCTGACTTGGATTCCGACCTCCCGAGGATAATGGAATGCACGATCATACCACTAGGCCACCACCATCCTTAATTTGAATCAGTCTGGGATTTGAAATAAGAACCTTTCAATCACAAGAACACTTCCTTAACCATTAGACCACCACAAAATTTCTTGTGTACTCATATTTTTCACCCAGTACGAGTAATTTTTATCCTGTGTTGGCTTCAGAATAGCAATGATTAATTAAAACAACTTGTGCATTAAAGTTGTGATTTTTTTTACAAAGCTGTGTGTTGTACAATCATTCTGCCACAGAAAAAGAAACAGAAGTGCCATGACAAATGTTTGTGATGAATGTATGTACATTGTTGACCAGAATCGTACATACATATACATCTTTAAAATATGAAACAGGACCCAGGAATTATTGCCAGCAAGTGTGACACCAGTGTGGGGACTGAAGCAGAATGGCCATGTAGTTGTGGGGCTGGGGTATTGGAGGGGCATAAATTTAGGGGGCCCAGCACTTTATCAAGGCCCATGAATATGAACAGTTAGCCCCCAATTGGTAAACTCTACTGGAGATGATCTGTACTACTTATTGAATGTGGCAACATGATGTATAGCTGCATCCCTACTCATACGTGTCAATTCCCATCAGTGGTGTTTGCCATGACTCAAACCACACATTTGTGTGAGGCCAAAAACAGTCACTCCACTGTGGGTGGGTGAGGCAGCAGTCACCCCTGCCCATTTCATCGGGCCTGCCTGCCATTTGTTCGGTAAATGTGAGGCAACTCTCTGTGCTGAAGCTCACAATGAAGGTTAAGTGCTGTAGATTTTGTTCTTGACAGGATCTATTTGTATGTTTTAGCTTTTTTCCCCTAATTCTTTTCTGATTTGGAAGCATTAAAATCAGAACCATGTTGTTTACTGATACATAAAAGACATGAAACAAGTTAATTGGAGCAGACACTGAGCCAGTGGTGGCACTGCCTTCTCTCCTCTCCCTCCCTCTTTCAAATGCTCTTCCTTTCACAGTAATGTGATTCTTGGGCCCTGTTTCTGTGCTAATTAATAAGTGTCTAACTGAAGTGGAAATGCTGTCTGAGCCAAGTGTATAATCATTTTTATTATTTATACAATGAAACCAATCTGCTCTTAGGCCTCGGAACTCTGGTATTAATTGCTATATTGATGTCTTTGTTTGCTCTGATATCACTTGAAACTGACAACTTTAAAACTAATGGTGCGATCACACCGCGAGCGGGGAGAACGTCAAAGCGACTGGAAGTCATTCATTCTCTATGGGAGGGAGCATCGGCAGGCGTTGAGGAGCGTCGCGTTGCGATCTGGGTGGCGAGAGCGTCAAACAGAAGTTGAGCTATGACGCGGTTGGGCAATGGGAATGTAGAGATGCTCTGCTAAAGAGAGCTCCACAGAACTCAAGCGTGTAAACTTTTGTTCCGACCCAACAGTTCCCACGCACAATATAGGAGAAAGTGTATGGAATGCCACTGGGGTATACACGTGAGACAAAATATGTCTCTACATGGCATTTTTTATTCTCTAGACACAGTAAAAAAAAATGCCCATGGCATAAATCCATGTGTTTAAAAAACCCATATAGACTTGCATTTTTATGTTAAAAAGGAACTTTCAATACAAAGATATAGTATTTTATTAAATTATTTTTGACGTGTGACTGTTTGCGTGGAGGGACGTAAATTAAAATGAGGCATAGACAAAAATATATATGTTTTCGTGAAAGGAAAGCAACTCGCATACTAATCTCGGCACTATAGCATTTAAAACAATGCAAATTGTCGGTAACTTTAACGTTATTCATTCGTAACAGTAGTGTTTGTCTTAACATAATTTCTTGTGCTTTGACAAATATCCTATCGGCAGTCAGCACAAAGATATAAGCTACACGTTTGTTTGCTTTGCAGCTGATTAAAAGTTCTCAGAGCCTCGCATTTTGAGCGGCCTTGTCCCCGGCCACTCTATGACGTCAGAGAGCGTCTCCGGCGTTGGCTAGCATCGCGTTCAGGGCGGTGAGAGCGACGGCTGGCGTCTCTGATGCTCACGGTGTGAACGCACCTTTCGGATTTTGGAGTAGGGGGCGGCAGAGAGGTGCAGTCGTTAGCACTATTGCCCCATACCTCTGGGACATGTGTTCGAGTCTCCGCCATGGCTCCATGTGTGTGAAGTTTGCATGTTCTCAATGTGTTGTCATGGGGTTTCCTCTGGGTACTCCAGTTTCCTCATGCAGTCCAAAAACATGTTGAGGTTAATTGGAGTTACCAAGTTGTCCGTATGCATGCATGTGTGAGTAGAGGGTGTGAGTGTGCCCTGCGAGGGTTGGTGCCCCATCTTGGGTTATTCCCTGCCTTGCGCCCATAGCCTCTGGACCTCCCACGACCTTGAATAGAATAAACAGTTACAGAAAATGGATGAATGGATGGATTTTTGAGTAAAATGTGCAACAGCAAATCTCATGAACTTGTAATGGGAATCAGGAATGCTTGAACAAATCCAGTTTCTTTGGCGTGAGTACTTCGGTCAGAGTGACAAACATTCAATAGTAGGGCATGCCAAAAGGACTTTCCACTGTGGAAAAGTAATTTCGGAAATTGCTTCTGCAGAATACCATTGATCCATTCTATTGGTGACAAACTGGAACTAATCAAATTTTGAGACATATCGCTCCAAAATTATAATTTTAGACAATTGATCCCATTAGTGTGATAACTCAAAAGTTATTTGAAGGATGTTTCTCCAAATTTGTAGAAACATTGTATGGGGGGGGAACTCAAACTCATCAAATCCTGACAAATATCACCCCAAAACTAAAGCAACGCTAATTAGTACAGCATAGGGAAAGGTGAAAGCAGACAACATTTGACCTTGTGAATGTCAAAAAGTATTTTTTTCAATTTTATTACTGCTTCTGGAAGATATTATATAGATGGGGGTCTACACCTACATTTTGAGACAAACTGCCTAAAAACTGAAGGAGCAGTGCTATGTGCCAGCAAAGGAAGGAAAGGACAGCTGTAGAAGACGCATGGTAAAGTGAAAACAGTAACTCTAAAAATCTTTATGGATCTTTTTCAATGGACTTTTTTCGAACTTTGCAGGCACAGTGTAGGGGTGACAAATTGGAAGTGATGAAATTTTGAGACCAAAATGATAACCAAAGGCCATTTAATACTCCACGTGTGCTTTCGGGCTGCAGATGGTCATGTGCGCAGCAGCTTATGTTTCTTACTGCATTTGCCTGCAGATGTGGATGCTCGCGGTCGGTGCATGAGTACCGCAGTGATATTCCACCAGACCAGGAGAGGGCAGATGTATTGCAACAAAAACAAATACAAGCAGTGTAATGAAATGGATATACTTTAATGAACAATTTTAAAGTTGTTATTCTAGGCTTGGGCAGTATTACAGTAATATGGCATACCGTGCAGGGTTATTATTTTTCATGGGAAAGTAAAGAAATGACAAAAACTAAATGTGAAAAAAACATTTTCATTAAGTGAAGTAAAAATAAAAACGAGGCTTCATGAAAAAATTATAATAGACTGAAACTGTATTGTACATTTACAAAGCATACGAAAATAAAAAAAAAACTAAAATTACAGAGAAATGTCTTCTGAGTCTTTTTATTTACCAGTTTTGGATAATTTCTTTCATCTTTTTCCTGTGCCACGTGCAAGCAACAGTAGTTTTTTGGTACTTTGGGGTGGGATTTGCAATGCTTTCTTTGTTGATTGATTATGCAAATAGCCTGCGTCTACACACAATGCAACTGCCGTCTTGAAAAAAAATTACGAACTCAGAAAACAAAAATAAAAAAAAAATTAATCTGGTTCAATGAACATTCCAGACATTCCAGAATATTTTATTTAATATACTAGGACAGCATGGTATTGGAAAATTTCCAAATATAGTATTGTGATTTTGTTGTAATAATTATTGCGGTATTTATAAATCAGAAAGAGTCAGAAAGAGTCTAGGAGTGATTTGAACAACAAGGATGAAAATGATTATGATTGTCTTGGAAAATGAATGCTGTGCTCATGCTTAAACTTTAAACTGTTTTATTTAAACATAAATTGGATAATCTGTAAAAAGAATAGTCATTAACATTGCTAAGCTAGCTAAATGTCTGTACAGTATGAAGGTATGAAAAAGCCTTATCGCAATCTTCGATAAGCCTTTAAATTTTTTGTCATTTTCCCACTGTGGTATTGAAAATGGTATTGAGTATTTTCCTGGGTATCAGTATTGAGTTTGAAATCGCAGTATTGTGACAACCCTAGTATAAAAAGTGTTGTAATTTCTACATGGTGAAACTGAAATGTATGCAAATAACTTTATATTAAAGTCTGGAATGTGCATTTCAGTCACGTCTGAATTGTTTGAATATGAAATTTTAAACTATGGAGCAGAGGGGTAACTCAAGGAAAAATGTCTTTGTCCTAAAACTTTTGGAGGGCAATGTACTTCCATATACAGAATTATTACGCTAATTATTATTACTATTAAAATGAGACAAAAAGGATCTTACAAAGAGTAGAAAAAAGAAAACCATAAAGTTTTATAATGTGATCACCATGCAGTCGAGTGTTTTGTGGCCAACAATCAAAGAAGAAGGAAGAGAGAAGAGAGAAAATACAAATTAACTGGCATATAAATATATCTATCAAATTAAAGGGGAGACTTCCAGAAACTCAAATTCTACCATTCAAGACTGCAATCTCAATAAAATCTCCAGAGGTTCAAGGTGCAGTGTGCTATGTGACATTGCTAAGGACATGACCTTCACTCAAAAGGGCGCACAAGCTAAATCACCAAGAATTTTACAAAGGTTTTAGAGACAGAGTTTAGTGTGACTCTTGATGGAGCAAATGATGGGCCCATGGATGGACAACTTCTGTAAATGTCAAAGAAGTGGGGGACGAGTAATGATGTGGGCTGCAGTTTTACTGTCAACTAACTAGCTTGTGAGTGTACACTCTAGGTAGCAGTAATATTTGATCTCAGAAGAAAAGGACAATGGGGTCTGTATGTGTCTATGACATTACATGGTAGATACTTACTTACTTTAGAGCTCATGAACAGGTTTACTTGTTTTATTTTGGGCATACAATGTACTGAAGTAAGACCAAGTTGGAATGGGAGATACGTTACACATTAAAGATTTGAGTGAAAAAATGTACTGCTGTAAAACTCATAGTATTCACGCATTTCACTGCAGCTTCTGGCTTTGTGAACATATTTTCTCTTAGCAAATACACAACCAAAACATTAGCACAACTTAACAACAAGTAGGAGGTACAGCGCAGACGGCACATGACAGCATGCAAGCGATATCTTAAGACAGAAACACGACTCCTGCTTCCCTCAGCGAGTCATCCAGTTAAGGGCTCCTATGGCTGTGGGTACCAGGCTTTTACATCTAGAGGGCAGTATAGTGAAATAGCAGTTCAGTGGGTGTGTTGTCTTATTGAAAATGCAATGTGTTAGATGGCCCTACAGTTATGCTCTGTGAGGCTGGGTGGGGAGACCAGTTATCTTGGTAGTGGTATTTGCTTATATGTGTAAGTTTGACATAGTTTGTGACAGAAAGCATGCTGAAGAAATATAAATATAAATAATTATAAGTGAAATTTTAATGTTGACACTAAGATATACACAAATAAATACATTTAACCACATAATTGTTGGGGAAATATTTTATGAATTGGTTTGTAAGTGCAATTTTACAATAAATAAATCACTATAGTTTCAGTTATGTGTTATGACTAGGACTACTAGGAGTATTTAGATGAAAACACATACATTAGCTTTCACATTTCCAGTTGATCCATCCAGTGATTCTAGAATTTGTAGAAGTTGGGGGGTCTAGGAGGAGTACAGCTAAGAAGGGGAGGGCAAGATGGGGGAGGGACGGAAAGCCCCTCCTGCTATTAGGGAATCCGACAGTGCTGAACCTGATGGATACTTCATTTTTTATAGCGCCTTTCACAACAGAATTGTCCCAAGGCGCTTTAGGCATCATAGGTATGTTGGGATACATTACAATATCTTTTAGAAAGAGTGATGCAAAACAAAACAAAGTGGAACAGAGAGAAAAAAAGACAAAAGAGCAGAGGTCAGAACATGGTCAGAACATGCATTGATGGTCAGAACATGGTCAGAACATGCATTTATGGTCAGGACATGCATTGATGGTCAGGACATGCATTGATGGTCAGGACATGCATTGACACATTAATGTACAAGCATAGTAGGTAAAAAATGGCATGTACAATGGCACCAGCAGCCATAGTTACGTTGTGCTGCGGGTAAACAGAAGTAAGTACTGTAATAGGTCTTTAGTTGAGATTTAAAGACTGAGACCGATTCGGAACATAGGCTGGCAAACCATTCCACAACATAGGGGCCCTGTAGCAGAATGCTTTACCGCCAACTGTCACTTTATTTATATGTGGAACGACAAGGAAGCCTGCTTTCTGTAATCTAAGTGTACGATGCAGCTTGTAAACTCGAAGTAATTCCATTAGGCAGGCAGGTGCTAGACCTTTTAGTGCCTTATATGCAAGTAGGAGGATTTTGAAGTCAGTCCTGATCCTAACAGGAAGCCAGTGCAGGGAACTAAGAACAGGGATTATGTGTTCAAACTTCCTGCTCCTCGTGACATTTTGAGCTGCTGTATTTTGAATACGCTGCAGGGTGTTTAATATGCGGTGTGTGTTCCCAGATAAAGCATTACAGAAGTCTAGCCTGCTGTATGCAAAGGCGTATATCAATTTCTCAGTGTCTTGGATAGTAAGGATATGTAATAGTAAGGACTAGTAATGATGCTAAAGGGACATTGGGAAGCTAACTCACCCAAAAGTCTCCAAAACCATGGCTATACAAGTCATTCTCACTCTGGTATCCCCTGAGATTTCAGCAAGTAGACCCCTGAATGTTACCAGTGATTCACAAGCATTTTGCATGCTTATGTGGAAATCTTAACAGAAAGACATTTACTGAAATTATAATATTAATGTCAATAAACATTCACAAAGGAAAATGTACTGACACTTCATATTTAAAATATAACATACTTAAGGCTGTAACATCCAATCTAGTTTAAGGCCTTTAATGCAGCTAGCAGAAAAAACATAAGGGGGGAATCTACAAGTTGTATAATAACCACTAACTATATAAAAGGTGTATTTGAACAAACTTTGCAAGCTGAATACAGTGGAATCAGAGGACAAAATTTCATTAACAAACACTTGCTTTGAAGATTGGTGGGTTTTTAATTTATGTAACCAGTACCAAACACCCATTACAGAAAAAAAACATGAAAAAACACAAATCATTTCCCAACCCAGAAGATGCTAAATGAGTCTAGCACAAAGGAACAGTGGCTTCACTCCTGGGCCCTTGCACCCCAAAACTATCAATGAATATATAATCCACAGTTACCACATTGGATCATGCTGGGAAGTTTTCCACCAAACTATTCATGGGAGGTACAAGAAGACAGAATGAGAGATGGATCCACCAGCATCTAGTAAGTGTTCCTTTTGCTGGCTAGAAGGAGGATGCTGATGGTAGCTGGTAAGTCCAATATAGCCAAGCTCAGCATTGCTCTTACAGAGAACACTTGGAATGTCCTTTACATTAAATTTAGTTTATTTTATTGACATTTCAGCATTTTTACAGGTTCATAAAGACTACTGCCATTAAGCACATGGAGTAATTTTGCTATTACAATAAAATATCATTACTAACATCAGTTAGCTAAAATTCTGATACCCCAGATCTAAAAACTAAAATCGGCTTTGGGAGTTTGTACATAAAGGGGAATGATCTATTTCTCTCAGTTCGACATCTTGGGCTGGTCAGTTTAATCAAAAAATTGTTCCAAACCTGGTCAATAACATGACACTCCAACAATATCAAATGGATGGCAATTCCGGATAGAGATATTTATTAGATTGGATTTACTTCTACACTACTAAGATTCTACACTTACCAGGCGGAACATAACAATTTATACTTCAGCCCTCATCCAGTACATTGTGTGGGATAATGTAGTCCCATTACTACCATACCACGTATCAAACGTTCCTCTCTGTGTCTCTCCTTTATACTACTTCCATGAGCACAGACTTAAAACCTGCTCCTCTGAGAGATAGTAGTAAGAATAACATAGATCCATGTTCTAATAGTTAACAATTAGGAACTGTTCAAATAAATTCATGCGTAAGTTTCCTAATATGATAACAATTCTCCGGCACCTGGTCTACTTTTTTTTTATACATTCGTTGATTTTTGTATTAGATTTTCAAATCTTTATTGTAATTCAACAATGATTGGGTGAATGAATTGGAAATTACTTTTTATATTTTTTTTCAGATGGGTATATACAGTTTTACTTGAGCTTCTTGAGTAAATGGCTCCCGTTGGTGACTTATGAGTAGCCTTATGATCTGCCTTTGCACTGTGAATTCTGGACAGCTGCCGACTGCTCCCCCACCCGGCTCATATCAAATTATGCTGCTTGTATGTTATTTTTTTCCTCCCTCATCTGCCTGCTTCTCTCTCTCCTTCACCCTGGCCTTGCTGGAGCAACACTTTGTATCACATATGCCACTTGTTTACCAAGACTGTCACGCCTGCCTTGCTTACCTTACCAGCATTTTGCTTCCTATCCCACTACAACCAGGCTCTAAATGGAAATGTCATCTTTCACCCCTCATCCAATTATACTTTTAATTGCATGTATTCAAGGGCATCTGTAAAGTGCTGGGCCACCTGAATCTGCCAGGGTGTCCATGTCCCTTATGCACACATTATAGCCAATTAACCAGTAGTACTCTAAAGATGAGGCCATTGTACCACACTGCCTGAGTAATTTATTGTACCAGGATCTGTGCTACCGTTTCCCTAAAGCACATTATCTTTTTATGTACAATATAAAATGCTATGCAGCATATTATACGTCCTTTCGAGAAATGCTGAAAGATCAATCTGAAATATTTGCGTTAAATATGATTAAGCAATTAAGATGTAATTTCTGTTTCTTAGCTTTACGGTGATAAACAAGGGCATTTGGAGAACTTTACACATTAGAATTGTACACATAGCAAACATATATCATAGCTTAAAAAGCCAGCACTTCACTAATTTGAACATCCTTAACAATGTATTAAAGGCAGCCAATGGCGTCCCGCCTTGTTAGACTGTACAGCCAATGGTAACGCAAGATATAGAGGCAAAAACTCATAGGGTTCACCCCTACGACACTCATAATATTAGTGCGATAAAACGAGGAAGCCACAGCCAAATTAAGGTGAATCCGCATTTTGTGCCGACGAGAAATACAATTTTAATTTACATACAACAGTAACAGTTTTATTGATAATTCTGGTAAATAAATATAAGACCCAAGTGTGCTCCGGTTGCGGTCACAATGACAATAAAGTGCCCACACACACACAATGGATTTTAATGTCGAGGGGGTGTGGGTGTGTGTGGATGTGGGGCTGCGAGGCTGCGGACGGAGAAATTTGCCGGCGCTGATGCCTGGCGATTTGCATACGGACTTCCGCCCTGCCGGTTTAGTCCTGTGTCGAGCGCTCAGCTGTAAAGACGGAACAGAAAGAGGCAGATGTGTCACTTAAACACATGAAAACCAGACGTTAAATTATATAATCAAACTGAGTGATCGTGTTGGACAAGAGGCTTTTGGCGTTTCCTTAACTGAGGGGTTACTCAAGACAGATGGTAAATTAGATAGTTAACAGAGATTTTTTTTTATTTCCTGTGGAAGATCCAATACTTTCATTTCAAGAGGCGAACCCATGTCTTACTGCTTCAGTATGCTGAAACATCAGTGATGTTTGCCTACTGTATATGGACGTACAGAAACAATTTGTCTTGATTCGGTCGTAAGGATTGGATTATTGCACTTTAAGGCGGCTTGGATACATCGTTTCTTGGCAGCAAGCAACTGTATTTTTTATGTTTTTATGTCTAGACTGGAAATTCCACGTTTTTGCACTTTTGGTTTTGGAAGTTTGTTCAACTTGAAGTCACTAATTGCCTAATTTTTCAAATCGTTTAATGTAAAGTGTCATTTGAATCGCCTAAGGGATTCAAATCGTTTCGCGTTCACTTTTTGGTGTACAGTAAATAGTGTATAAATGCGGTTTTTCGAGTCTTTATTTTTTGATGATCCGGATGAAGTTCAATTTTGAACCTTGCGTATATTTTGTAGGTATTTAACGAGATGTTTACACTGGTCACATTGCTGTAGTATATTTATATATTTTCATATTGAGATGCTTTTCTAAGCCGTCAGTTATACAGCAGTTTAAACTGCTTCCATTCTGTGTAAAGAACTGCTGCTCGACGTTCCAATCGCGAAATTCGATTAGTCTAGTGGAATTCTAATTGTAATTCTGTACAAATATCAGTTGATGGTCACGGTTATAATTTTTACACTCGACTAAATCAGCTTGAGAAGACATCGCGTGGCCTGAGTTTTTGTTTTCTTCAACGGCCTGAAAAGGATTTTAAAGCTTCCTCTGCGATGACTTACTTTTCTCAGGCTGTGATTTTGCTGCTACGTGGACTCGTGTTTTCTGCGGTATTCGGATTAGAGAGCAGGTTCTCAAATGATCCGTCGAATACTGCCATTTCTGACGGCCCAATCGTGGCCACAGGTAAGAACATGTTTACACCTTTTGGCCTTCTTGTTGTCTGTGAGTCAAAATTGGTGAGCATGATTGCTCTAGAAGTCGCCAGTCTGTTTAAGGTGTGAATTACCTTTATGTGGGCTTCGCTAAGGAATGCGTGAAACTCGCCTGCACCCTATCCACACACACACAAAAAGACTAGACATCGGCAGCACGTCACTACATGTGTATGTATTACATTTCATAATTGATACTATTAGAATTGGTAGATCCTCTGCAACGCAATGACTTTGCAATTTGCAAGAGGGAAAAAACTGCAGCGTTTTGTCAGTAGGGCCGTGGAGCCAGAACTGTAGCAGGCATCAGGATGATGCGTGTTTCCTTGAGTATTTCCAGAGATGGGGCAATCCCATGGTCGGAGCACATTTATATACAATCAAGCCAAAGAGTCTCTGCCATTGACTCAGTTTGTCCCCTGTGAATCTTTTAAAAATTAATTGTAGTCTAAGATCTGCACAGAGGTCAACAAAGACATGATGCTGATGCTGGAATTTGATGATATTATTTTGACATCTATTTATCTGCCTATCAAAAACCAAATTTTGAGGAATAATTTTACTTTATGGAGCAAAGTGAAGAGTCTTAAAAATGAAACAATGTTTTGCTGCTACTGGAATAAATGACTAGGATATCACATTGTTTGGTGTGAGGAATTAACTGTACAAAGAAAATCCTTTATAATTAACTGGATTTCTGCATGAATTGTTCCTAAAATGTGACTTTATCTCTGAGTCATAATAACAAACATAGTCATGCTTAACTAGTCAGGTCAAGTCTCATTATTGTCATTTCAACTACATGAAATGAAAGTGTGTTTATTACAGAGAAGGTTACCAGAGGCTGCTTCAGAGAAAACTACTCCTCTCAAAAAATCATGGGAGGAAAAACACAGCATAGCAACAAAACTCAAAATTCATTCCAACTGTGAAGCATGGTGGAAAGTTTCAGTCATTGATGGACCAATGGATTCCAAGTTATATCCAATAATCCACAGCAGAATGTCAGGGCATTTGTCTGTGATCTAAAAATCAATCATACTTTGGATTTTGAAAGGCAAAGTCAGAGTCATGTTATGTCATAGCATGATCTGAAGAAGACATCATGAAAATATAAATGGGTTAAAATGATTTTGTGTAGAGGAAAAGGACAAAATAACTCTACTCGGGACTGGCAATTGTTTACAGAAACCATTTAGGTTATATTCAGTAAAAGAAGTCACAAGTTCTTTTCCATTTGTGTAATAAAGATATATTAATATAAAATATTGTGTATATAATTTGTTCAATAAGAATTATTATTGTGACTTAGATGAAGATAGGATCACATTCAGATCAGAGACATTCATGCAGAAACAGAGAATTCTAAAATTTTTTTCCAAACTGTATGATATTGTAATTAACTCTGTTTGTTGTTAGCTGTGTGTTATTGTTGATGCTTTTTAACATGACCACTGTTTTAATTTCTGGATTATCATTATTACTGCATTAGGGCATCCATCCATTTTCTGAAACCGCTTATCCTGTTTAGTGTCGCAGGGGGTCCAGAGCCTATCCCGGAGGCTACAGGCGCAAGGCCGGAGACAACCCAGGATGGGGCGCCAGCCCATCGCTGGACACACTCACACACCAGACAATTACACATGCACACCTGCAGGCAATTTGGGAACTCCAGTTAGCCTCAGCATGTTGTTGGACTGTGGGGGGAAATGGAGTACCCAGAGGAAACTTAGGGCATTCAGTTTCCTTTTAAATTTGTAGAAGACCTGGGAAACATCTAGTTTTTAATTTATTTACAAGATGGACAGTTGTTTGGCTTAGTGGTGCTGTTGGAATTTTAGACTTTATAAATTTACTTATTTTACATAGTTGGCAAAGTAGGTTGACCCAAAATTACAGAGTACTCACCTAAAGATGAAAAGATAAGATAAGAAAAGATAAGAGAATATTTTTTTTTGTGTCTGGGAAATTCCTTTGTATATAGTAGGCAGCATATAATGCAAAAATCAGACAATGTGTTTACACATGCAAATGATATTGTTTATGCAATAAATAAGTTAGCGGGTGGTTTATGTGCAGTTTGCATATTAAAAGTCTGACTCTCAAAGTCTGGTGGTCTTTTAAAAATGAAATGCTGCCTTGACGTGTTATGGCGGGGGTGGCAGGCAGTAAGTCGAAGGAGGTGTTGTGGTACCTAATGGCAGCAGGTATGAAGGATCCCCAGTAGCACTTTGCATACCATGCGCCAGTGGCTAAAGGTGCTCCAATAGAGTGCCCTTTGGAGTGGATGGGCAGAATTGTTCATAATGTTGTCAAAAGCCACCATGCCATTCTCTGAAATAGCCAGGGTCAGTTCTGTAATGGAGCTGGCTTTCCGGATGAGTTTGATGAGGCATTTGGCATCACCTGAATTGATGCTGCTTTTCCAGCAGGCCACAGCATTGAAAAGTAGACTGGCTATTATAGACTGGTAGCCATATTTGAGTAACTCTTTTTAGATCTCTTAGACCAGCAATGCTAGTTGTTTTTACTTTTCTTTACTTACCTTTTCAGCAGTCAAATGGAGTTTGCACATGTTCAGTCTTTCTCATTGATATTGCCAGTATTAATGTCAACATTAATAGTGTATGTATTTGCAGCTTGTTCAGTCAATTCAATTAATATTCTTTGTTTTTCTGAAGACACAGAGAGCAAAGTAATTCACTGCAGTGGACATTAACTTGTTTCAACCTTACCAGAACCCTGTCCTCATTCCTGATGGATACTGGTAGAGAGTAATGTAAAAGATCATTTGGAATGGTGTCCAGGGTGTCCAAGTCCATTTGCTTAAAAGGGAGTCAAAGTGACCATTTACAGGATGACTCCTCATCTGTCAAACACAAATGCAATGGGTTGTGAGGATACACAGCCTTCCTAATGAGTTTTTTTTTAATGTTTCAACTATATGCTGTACACATCATCTGTGAAAAAATAAATTTGAGTCTTAAGGATAATAGCGGTCAGTGTGGCATGTGTTAAAACTGGCTTCAGTGACTAATAATTAGTCATCGGTCACAACAGTAATGAACATACCGAATAAATTTTTTTCGGCACTTTTTTTTTTGGTGTCAAGCCCTTAAGGCATGTTTCTAACTAAAGATGTCACAGGAATGCCTCTGATAGGGTAAAGGACGGTGGTATTTTTGTTTTGCCCATGATTGGTGGTGAGGAAGTAGACTGTATGAATTGTGAGTTGTGTGTCAGTACAACCCATTTACAACTCACAAATCACACCTTCTGGACACCAGTAATAAAAGTACTTTTTCACTTGCAGTGAAAAAACAGGAAGTCAGACATTATAACAGCCTCCAATTTCAGTTTTTATTTTGCCAGGATCTCAGTATAATATATGTTGTTTTGTACATTAACCACATCTCTCCAATAAAGCAGCTGGTTCATTTACTTGACCAATTTAGTTTAAGAATGCTGCTCAAGACTACAGTGTTTCATAATGGGACTAGGCCATCATATGCTAATAACAATGCTTAAATGTATGTATGATTTTGTGTGTGCTTTTTATTGATTACTGAAATATTGTTTTCCGGATGAGGCAGAGATGACCTTTAAAGACCTGTTTTTGCCTGTTTGTGTATTACTTTGTACTCATATATTGTGAACCTTCTCAGATCACCAATCACCTATTGCAGTAATTAATATTTCAGAAGCAGTGTCATAGTTGTGTTGTTTTTTTTTCCTCAGTACAGGGTGTGTGTATGTGTTTAAACTCATATTTAATAAAATCCATTTAAAGCAATGAGGTTATGAGGAATGATAAGAGGGTTGAAAAGTTGGACTAATGCTATTGCAACTTTGGGGACTTCCCTGACCTCTACCATCCCAGCACCGAGGGCCAGAATACTGCTGGGTGTACGTTGCCCAGACATACCACATAGAAGAAGCTATCCAAGTAGCTTTACATAGCTGAGACATGTCTGTGTGTAACCTGAAGTGCAAGACACCATCTTGTCAAAAGGTCCAAAGCACAACAAGACCAGTGGAATGAGAGCTCTGTCACTACTTCAAGTCACCTAGTCACTACTTTCACACTGTTACTGTTTGCTGCATATTCTATTTGTATAGAAATGAGAAATTAATCACCTAAAATTATTTTATGAATCTGCTTTTAGCACAGAACACTATAAGTTTATCTCCCTTCATAATTAGGATGTAATTTACAAGTTAATTTGTTCAGAACGGAGTGACGTAATAGGGAAAATACTACTGGTGTTTCAATATCTAGAAAGGCACGTACATAGTTATTTCTTCTGCATCGTCTTTGTGAAGGATTTTTTAATGTCTTCATGCTATTTTATGGTTTCTGCCATTTAAAAAAAAAACAGATAATTAAAGAATAACAGCTTGCATCGCATAGACAGATATTAACAGTTTTCAATGGGCTTGTGGTAATTTAAGTTTGAAGAATTATGTTGTATACTTACAGAGGCAGAATAGCCAGTAGTATTGAAGACTCTGTGTTAAAATCACTACCTGGCATCCAGTATGTCTGCACAGATGCAGTTTGTCAAAGAAAATGCCAGCTACAGCCTTGTTAACTGTTGTGGTGTGTTTGTTTTGGCATGGTGAAGATCTGCAGTGAATGCCAAGGCAGGGAGTGGGGAATTTACTGTGCTTTGTTTTAACCGCCTTTGTTGTGTTGGTGTACTTGAATTGGCACGGTAATACTGGAACAAGATAGCTTTTCACTGTGACTCCCACTGTGACTTTAATGTGCAACTGAACAGTTTATAGGAACAATTCAACTTTTGCAGTGAATTTTAGAACCATTTTTAGACCCAAAACAAAAAAATGATGATACGTAAGTGATTGTTCTTTATGGTGTTAAAAATTAAAATGATCTCAGTAAATTGAAGAGTTTTATGAGTTTTTTGAATACTTTTTCTGGAAACTAATATTCATTTGCACTTAACTTTCTATTTTCTGTGCAGCACTAAGTAGTAGGGCAAGAGTGTAAGAAACAGAGTGGCGCTGGATCAGGTAGCAACAAGGCTGTACAGATTTGATAGCGACAGCGACACTCCCGTATAAAAAATGGCGGAGAAATTTTCGGCAAACTTCTGAGTCATGGAGACGGTGAATAGTTCCAAACATTGATATTCACGGCATAGAGTCACAGTCATTTCCATTCCTAATTACCAAGCAATTTAAGCGCCATGTTAATAAAATAACGGATTTAAAAACATTTAATGCATTGGCTGTCATTAATATACTAAATGCTATTTTGTTTTTATATTGGCGCAGCATTAGCTGCTAATGGTTATCATAATTAATAGTTATGACCGAAGGTAGCTTA
>JAODKM010000016.1:20118604-20132804 GCA_026780845.1 Petrocephalus sullivani | reverse complement strand
TTTAAAAAACCGCTCCGCGCTCTGACCAAATTCCGCCCGCTCCGCTCCTCGCTCACGCTCCGCTCACATGCTCTGATGTGTATGGGTTCGTTTATTATTTAATGTTAAGTATTTTTTATGACATTACTAAAGGAGATTAACTACTCATTAAATCTGATAATCATATTTTTGATGAGTTTCGTTTAAATAAACATTTGAACAAAAAAATTTGATTAGAATCTTTGTGATTTCTATTGCTGTTTTCAGTAATAAGTCTTCAACATAATTTGGATGCCTGATGTTTAACTTATGTACCACAGATTTTACCAGTCTTGTTTTATTTTTCAGCAGCTATTGTTATAGTGAGCTTTCTTGTTGCAGGGCTAATTTGTTGAGCAGCTAACTAGTTTTATGTATATTTATGTTACATATCACCATCAATTGTTAAAACAAATCTAATGATATGGAACACATCTTTATTTTAATTTTAAATTACAGTCTTTGACTTAACTATAAAGATCAATCCTGTACTCCTATATGATTTGCTTGCTAATATTGGTAAAAAATTAGAATCAGTAATTCACTAGGGAAATTAATAGACAATAAAACTATATGATGAAAACTGATGTAAAGATGACCATACAATACAAGCCTATCTTTTAATCTGTAACTTGTCTAATGTTGAATGGCTGTCTGATAATTTGGCTAGGGGCTAGGGCCAGCACATTGGTGGAATAGCAAAAGTTACTCAATTGGATGGGTCGGCGACAATTTTATAAACACAAAGTATGTGTTGTGTACATCGATTTCCTTTAAATGTACAATTATAGAACTGCATAGATGCATTTTTATGACAGCATTATCTGCTGAAAACAGGTTCCAGACCTTTCTGCAGCAAGAAAGAAACAGGAAAAAATTATTTAGTTGTTTTTTATATTAGTAATGTATATTTTCATTCTGATACGTAATAATTTGCTTGCAGTTTTGTTTTTTTAGTACTTTTGGCACAGCTCCATACTGAATGCTTACCTAGGCAGCTATCTACATGAACAAAACACCCATCAATAAATAAACTTCCATGTTTTCATTCAATAAGCACTAGGCCTAGGAGGTCAAAAAATATTTGCCTATTTGACAGCAGAAATCCACGTTTGAATTTTTGAAGATTTATGTTAGTCATATAACACACATTTTCTACTTTTGTTTTGCCCTTTTTGCTTAACATAGAATGTGAAGTGATTAATAGTCGTTGTTGACACACCATAGCACACTGTGCACAACAAGGAAATGTATCCTCTGCACTTAAACCAAATGTGACATTGAACAATTAACGCAGAATACAGGATCTGCCACTAGGGGCTGACTTCTGTAGCACTTATACCGTTAGGACCTCCTTTGACCAGCAGCAGCAACGTGCTTCGGCATATCACACCTTTGGTTTTTGTTAATGGGCCATCGCATTAACATACGCTGCTCCCATCACAAAAACAATGCAGCGGAGTAGCTGTCATGCCAAAAAAGCCATAATACCCACAATACAGTCATGTTTATGTAATTTGTTTTAGCACTCATTGTTTTAAGTATTGGTTTCAATAGATCAGTATTGTGAAATTAATCTTAATCCAACACCGGCAATGAAATCCTCATTTTAACATAAATACCAAAAGTACTGATCAGTTTAATTACTATTGCAGTTGGTTATGGGTAGTTTAATAATTCTGAAGTTATAGTGACACATGTTCATATAATAGCATATTGATGCGTTATTATGTATTATTGTCTTGTGAATAATACATCTTGTGATGTATTATTGTCTTGTGAAGGCAGTGGTAGACTAACGTTTCAGGTTTCACCTTTCACAGTTGGTTGTACACAACTTGCTTAGGTTACTGTGTAATGATTGTAATGTTGGGTCTATATTATAATTGTAATTAATTAATATTCAAATTTCTTTGAGTGATAAATCTATTATAATTCAATAGAAGTTAGGAATTGCCCATGAGCAGAATAAAGCATACTATTTAGTAGCCATCCATCCATGGTATTACTCCTGCCTTAAAGGTGCCATAGAATGAAAATTTGGCTTTACTTTGCCATAATTGAATAAGGAGAGTTCAGTACATGGGACTGATATACCGTGAACCTCAAACACTGTTGTTTCCAATTTCAAATATTAATCCTGCATGTGTAAAAGAAGGTAGTAAAAGAGGCTGATTCAAAAATCTTAGACTTAGCTATGGCCCCAAACCTACCATACACCAGCCCACCTTCAAGTCCAATGTACCTGCACAACCTGCAACATATATTTTCTCAATTGAGGGGCATGCGTGCACAAACCACATACTCATAACCATTGATGTAGGGTTATTTATTACTCGAAGAAGATAAGTCCTATTCAGGGGCACGTTTAGCAGAAGCTGTTAGAAGCATATTTAGTTTTGTTTGCATGGTTCCAACTATGTAAGCTGCTAATGTTGTAGCAACTTTGCTTTTGGGAAATGTACCTCAGGTTATCAGGGGAGTAGTAAACAAAATAATGAAGTCTGTGATACTGACATTGATTAGAGGCTTCTGTACTACCTGTAGCCAACGTTGGTTAGCTGAACACATGTATACAGTAATTGATACTGAAGTCCAAATTCATTAGCAACAACATGTTTACCAGTTATTCATCTTGCTGTTTTGAGTTATTCATAAAAATTGCATGAAAAAGCTAAAATCATCCTAAAAGCATCCTAAAATCATTTGTTGACTGAGATCCAATATAATTACTATGTTCTTGTTACAATATTAAAAATAAAGTTATGACTATGCTAACATTGACTGAAGTCAGAATATTACTTACATATGGCAAAGTATAAAGAGAATACCCTAAAATAATGATTAAAAGTACAGTTTAGTAAATACATAAGCCAGTAACATAGTTGTTTATTTTCATTATGAAGTGTTATGCACTGTGCGTAATTGTACATGCTATACTTTAAGCGCGTTAGATTTGTTTATACCTGCATCACCACACACAGGAATTTTCAGCCCCATTATAATCTTATAGGACCACCATCATAAATGCTGTCCATCGTTGACCACAGCATTATGCGACACTTCACTGTAGGTCGTTGGTTCTGTGTGAGCCATCATAGTGCTTTACTGTAAATAAGTGAGTCAGAGCGGAGAAAATTGAAGCAATGTGCAAGTCAAGCTGTATAATGGCACACTGGGTAGTGCTGTCGCCACACACTGCTACTTTGTGTGTGTGGAGTTTGCATGTTAACCCTGTGTTTGCTGTATTTGTTTTTCAGTGTCTTGAATAGTAACAAAATGACATCATTTGGCAATGTTGTGTAGCTGCAGGGAGCACACTTTCAACACCTAAGTTATAGGCTGAGCTGCTAAGAGAAAATTTAGTCCCTCAGAGCACAGTGCAGAGATTATAACTGACATACCCGCAGATTTGCCACCAAACAACAGAAGCTTAGTTTTCCCCGCATTTAGTGACAAAAAGTTTACATTCATCTAGGTTTTCACTTCATTAAAGAAATTAACTAAAGTGACAAATAATGAGGTGTCATTAGGCATAACGTATATGTATATCTGGGTGTTGTTGGCATAGGAGTGATAATTAACATTGTTTTCTTATATTATATTACCTAATAGCAGCATATAAAGAGAGAACAATATAGGACCAAGAACTGATCCTCGTGGCACACCATATTTGCCTGGTACCATTGATGAGTGCAGTTATGCGACACGTAAACATATTGATATTGAAAAGTCAAATAGAATTTAAACCACTTTGACACTATTTCACACAACCCAACATCAAATTCCCTATGTAATAGACTATAATGGTCAAAGCTGTCACTGAGGTCCAGAAACATGAGCATAGTTGCATTGTCAACATCAGTTGTCACTGTTTTGTCATTTACAGATTTAGTTTAGCCAGTTACAGTGCTCTGTCCCAGGCAGAAGCCCGAATGGAATCTATACAGTATCTTGTGTCTCTCCAAGTATAACTGAAGTTGAACAGTACCCTATAACTCAGAACTCTATGACTTTGGACAAAAAATTGTAATTACAGACTGGTCTGTACTTGATGACCTCCTATGGATCCAGACTTGGTTTCTTCATAGTCATTTGATGACTGGTACTTTGAAATGGTCAAGCACATCACCTGAAAACAGTGGTGCATTTATTATGGCAGTTATAGGTCTTGCCAGAACCCTCAGGGATTCCATAAGAAGCTGAGTAAGAACTGGGTCCAGTGGACAAAAGTTTGGTTTGGTTTGGTTTTAGTTACTTGTGTGTTTAATTCCCATTCCTTGGCTAATTCAAATACATTAAGGGTTGCACCTTCTGTTTGCACCAGTTATTTGTGAACTGTTTGAGCAAGTCTGATGTTTGTAATTTTATTGTTAAAGAAGTCCACAAAATCTTCACTACCATTAATACTTGGTAGCAGTGGTTCAGCCTTATGTGTTTGATAAGCTGTTGTCTTAAAAAGGTTTCAAGGGTTATTTGTATTGCAATCAATAAGGTTAGAGTAATAGGCTGAAGGAGCCTTATACAGTATATGACTTGCTTGCATTGTTGCAGGCTGTCCTAGTAAGTGGTGACACTTGAAAGAACAGGAGCAGTTCTGGTGAAACTGTTTATATTGAGATAAATCACACAATGTTGGGGGTTCAATAAAGATTTTTTTTTAATCGTGGACATATCCCCCTGCCACAATTTCAGACTACCTGAAAAGCATTAGCATTATAAACGTTTAATTCGATAGTGTCAGGGAATTGGGAGAGAGCAAAAACTTGGGTTGCCTGGGGGTCTTGACTTGAGAAACCCTGATCCTGAGGTATGGCAGGTTTGTGTCATTCTATTCTCTGTCCTATCTGGCTTTGCTGAAAAACATCATAGATGGATGCAGGAAAAACATTTCAGTCATTTTGAGTAGCTTTGTCAGATTTAAGCTGTTTGCTTGTAACCTTAATGAAGTCCTGTGTCTTTTAGCCAGTTTCAGTTGTGCTTTGTTTATTTTCAGTTCATTATAGAAGACATGAAGCAGCAGCAAACAAATAAGCACAGCAATCTCCATCGAGAGGACCAGCATATTACTGTGGAAGAGCTGTGGAAGGGCTGGAAGACATCTGAAGGTACAAAGACAGAGAAAGTGAGAGTGTGCACGAAAGAGAGGATACCATCTATTCACCTGTTATTCACAAAATGTTGATGATGTGAGCAAAGGCCTCAAGTGAGGCAGACACTAGACATTTAGGTCTGGAGCCCTTTCAATTGGCAATGTGTGTCTTCAGAGCAAAACATTGAATGGCTTCAAATTCCCATTTGTTTACTTCCCATATAATTTAAGGGGATTAATAACATTTTTAGAATTTCAACATTCAGGGTCAAAAGTTCCTTGTAAGGCGTAGTGGAACTGGGCTATTGGGTTAGTATGGAGTATCGTGGGTTCATCTCCTGCAGTGGCATGTTTTAGCTGTGTGAACTAGTATGCTGACTGTGTTACACTCGCTCTGCTCCAGACTTTGCTGTTGTAGCACAATTTGACCCTGTTCAACCAGACTCAGCTGGCCCGTCTGTCTCATCTAACCAGCCAGTGTTCTGCAGACCAGATGATTACTGTAGCTGTTGGTGTCTTTCACATTTGGTCTAAGTGTCATCCACCCTGTAGACATGCTGTTTCTTGTCATGTCCCTGTACCACGCATCAATTTTCCTCTCACCTGCTTTCCACAGCAGAGGTTCTGATGTATTAGTATTTGGATGATGTTTCTCTTAGGAAATTCTGTTAAAATGATAAATTCAAAAGGAGCTTTAATGGACCCGGGATATTGAAGAAATTGATTCACAATGCATATTAAAAGATACTGCTTCTGGATTTATTGTATCAGTGGTTGACAAATGAAAAAAGCAGGGAACAAGAAGACTAACAGCCCCAGTATTCTACTACCACTACTTTATAGAACACAATCCAAATATATTGTAGCTTAAGGTGGCCACACACTTCAAACGACATCCGGACAGAACAAAATAGAACATGTTGGCAAGAACAACTTTGCAGCCCTGTTAATTTCAGAAAACAGTGTTTTCAGTGCAGCAGACCCACATACAGAGTGCAAAAAACCGTACTGTGAGGAGTGCGTGAATCATTTTCATAAAGGAGATGACTGTTCTTTTAAAATTAAAGTAGCTCTCATTATTAACAATCACTATTGGTCTAATACTAGCAGTGGCACAGACAGGGATTTTACATGACACTCATGGATACACACTAATGAAATAGACGTATGCCATAGCAAACATTTACTATTTATGACATACATACATAAATACACATATTAATATTAATTTACACTATTTAAAGATACGCTCTGTGCAGTGCAAAGCATGCCAGTAACTGCATAATTAGTTCTGCTAATTAACCCTGTGGCATTACATTATGTTAGCCAATTGCGGGCAATGGGTGGGATCAGAACAATCGAAAAAGTTTGTCTCCCGGGCTCTACACAGGTGACTGCTGTGCAACATCATATTGCTAAAACAATGTCAATTCCGTTGATTTCATTTGAAGTATGCAGCCACTTATAAAAAGCACCAGAGCAGCTTTGATTTGATGTAAGCCGATAATTCCTTTGCTGGTTGAAACACAAGATCAACATTACTTTGTCTCCTAGACTAAAGTGGAACAAAAATGGCTGCTGTCTCCATATTTTCTTCCAGTTCACAACTGGACAACAGAGGACACGGTCCTGTGGCTGAAGGAGTCTGTAGAACTGCCCCAATATGAGACAAATTTTAGAGAATTTAGAGTCAACGGGAACACTCTACCTCGGTGAGTAGTTTTACATCGCGGCCCACTAAAATGGTTGACCCATATGCTTTTTTAACCAGAAGTATTAAAGTTTCATCCAATTGCTACAACAGTTAAAAACTTTTTGAATGGGGATCAGATTAAAAGTTAAGTAAAGGCTCCTGTCTCATCAAACTAGCCCAAGAGAGAGGAGAGGGAGCACTATATAAAGTTCTTTTTAATTACCGGTAGAATAATCTACAGATGCAATTACTATTGGTGATTTCCAGAAACAATAATTTTTTCTATGCTTCCTAACCAGCTGAATTATAATTTTGTAACATTTGCTGTATATAAATCAAGTGGAAATGAGGAGCATGTTTTTGTTTCATTTAGTAAACCCCAGGGGTGCTGAATGGCTAGAATCCAAATGTGTTTGAGCAGGGAAATCTGCAAACTGTGTTGGATTTTGGCTCTCCAGGACTGGAGGACTGGTATCTATCTGTGGCCTTGCCAGACGAGTGCAAATAACATGAAGCAAGTGAAAACCTGATGTAAATAGATGCAAAGGCATAGGTGATGTTTAATCAAATCAAAGACCATATGCATCGATTATTACATTATGGAGTTCACTGAACAGTTACTGTTTCACAACAGCATCTGTGATACTTCCGGCTCAAGTGAAAAAAGCGAAATCATAATTTGCTTTATTTTGCCAAATACTTAATTATGGGCCTGGGAGAAGGTGTGACTGTTGCATGGGAAGGGTAAAGTCAAGGGACACTGTCCTTGGTACATGTGAAATCTATTTTTAACTATTAAGGACACAAAGTTCATTTTTTCAAGAGTGAGAAGTGGGAAGCTAAGTCATACTTCTTATTTGCTCTGCTTACCCAACCTACTGTGTCTTGAAGGTGCTTTTTTCTAAATTTCCTTTGGGATAAAGAAAGTATCTGTCTGTCTGCCTGTCTGTCTTTATCTGCTAATAAAGTCTCATTGTGGAAGTGTTTGTACTCCCAACAGAGACATATGTTAATCTATGAAGAGAGAGATTTTGCGTGTACAGAGGCATACAGTGACAGGGACCTCCCACAGGATAAACACAGTAAAACGGGACATTGCATGTAATGTTTACACAGTGATACAGTAGATAGAGACACACATACTTGCACAACAAGAACGATAAGCAGGGTTGCCAACTCTCACGCATCTGGTGACATACTTTCAGACTCACACACAAGAAATCTTATGGCAAATCTATATTATTCCATTATAAACTTAGAAAAACCTAGCTACATTAAAAGCATTGTGTTAGTAGGCAAATCCTCCAGACTATTTACAATGTAAATAAAACTGTTACATCTACATGAATGCATGTGCAGAATGGTCTCAAATTAAAAATCTTACACCAGCCAGCTGACCAAATTTTGCAATAATGGATAAGATACATAAAATACTGTATGTACTCTGTATACAACATTGTAATAACCAGGTATTTTACATCGTTTCAAAGTGATAGTGATGTGCTGTATTTTACCAGAAATAAACAAGTGCAAGGTTTACTCTCAGCAAGTCATTTACTATGTCTCTGTTATTTACTGCTCAGGTATACTTGGCCCAGTTGCTCACTCACTCACACTCACACTTGGCCCTATTGCCTTGTATTGTGCCTGAGCACGATTGCCCCCCTCCACATTCCCTTGCTGGTTTGTGCTCACATTGCACTTAAAGATCTGGGGCCAAACATACTTTTGTCATCACCATGCCACTTTTTTGTATTGAAGAAAACACAGGAAGGAAAGTGCTATTGCACAGCACAGTGGAATTCAGGATTAATGTCCTTATTTTGTGGTTTATTTGGAGTTGCTTTGGGCGACGCACATCAAATTATCCAGTATGCAACACATAGATTTTTATTTATTCATGCTACACATATAATTAGACATTTTACCAATTATCTCAGAATTTGTGCAGACTAGTGTAGCACAGGATCCTGGAATTTAAAAGGTACCCTGGTACCACATTTTTGAAAGCTGTTCGGTATTACATTTCTTTAGTACCGGTACTAATTGCATTATGTCAGGCATTGCTAATGCTATATGTCGCTAACCTTCGATTAAAAACCATAATCTCATTATGTCCAAACCACTGCTAAAACTCAGTTATACCCTATGTCAGAATTGCACACATCATGCTATGTAGCATATAGTTCCAGTGAACTAGCAAATTTTATTTATTCGCTCAAAGTGCTCTGCATAAAAACTTGTGACTACTAAAATGTCAGCTAGTTAAATATGATCTCCGTAGCTTCAACTCAGTGATTTATCAAACTAGTATCTGTATCCAAAGGTTATTATGGTACGCTGTATTTTAAGCAGGTCAGTCACTATTGATTATATTGACCGATTAATCTGATGATTCATTGTGTACTCGTGTATCATACAATATAATATAATTTAATTTAATATAATATAATATCCTTTGCAATTGCTGTAAGCTCAGTCATACATAGGGAACATTTAGGAACTCCAGTTCACTTATTTGCATGTTTTTTGACAGTGGAAAGTAATCGGATCCGCCAAAAATCCCACGTGCACACAGGGCGCACATGCGAACTCCATGAACACAAAGCAGCATTGTACAGCGGAACTGCACCACTGTACTGGCCTGACATGGCATTTAATGCAAGGCTTTGAGAATTTTTTCATGATGCCACAAAGCAAACATGTAGCTTATATCTTTGTGCCGATAGGATATCATTTGTCAAATCACATGAAATTATGGAAGACAAACACTACTGTTATAAATAAGTAACCTTAAAGTTACAGACTATTAGCATTGTTTTAAATGCTATGGCGCAAAAATTAGTATATGATTTGCTTTCCTTTTCACCAAAATATTTATATTTTTGTCTATGCCTCATTTTTTAACTTATGTCCCTCCATGCAAACAGAGACACATCATATATAATTTTATAATATACTATATCTTTGTACTGAAAGTCCCTTTTTAACATGTACATTTGTACCGCATTGATGTGATATAAAAATGCAAGTCTATATTGGTTTTTTAAATGCAAAACAGTTTACATGATTGTATTCTGCTCAGTGTTGATAACTATTTCCTACAAGAAGATGCTAAACTGTACCCAGAAAGTTGCCAGATATTGCTAGATGACATCATATGCTAATTTACATATCGATTACATCATAACGTACTGTTTGTGTTCAGTCAAGCACCAAACTCCCTTCTTTTATTATATCACAGAGTGGAAATGACTGCACTGTCCCAAACTAACCAACTCAAAATCAGTCTAAACAAGTCCAAATTAACTGCCTATATAGTAAATAAGTGTCGCGGGGACTGGCGCAGCCTCCGGGAAGTCCTTTATCTTTTCTTCTGTTGCACAGAGCAATGACGTTCGTGGCAAGTGGGGCACTGGCTCTTCCAGAACAAAAATAAACATACGGGGCCAGACAACGATTAAGCCCAGTCATGGACTAAACATTGATTCAATTTTAGTCCAGGACTGGGTTTAACCCATCTCTGGGAAACCGGCCCACGGAGTACTATAGTGAACTTGATTTTCTAATTTTTAGCCAGCGTACCGGCAGTAATAATCCTGTGGGCTCCCGCCTCACCTCGTGCTTTTTTGGTATGGTTTTATATCAGAATAAGAATAAATGTATTATCCACATAACAAAATTAGCATTACCTATTCTATGGAAAGTGAGGACATATAATATAGGTTTGTGCAAACATGACAATGGTGAGCAGTGGACAAATATTACTTTTATTTTATCATTATTTGTTTTTACTTTTCATGATGCCTCCTCTGACCGCACATCCCTGGCACAGAGATACTTTTATTCTCACACAATATCCAAATAGGGCAACTATAATGTAACAGTAAAATTTAATAAGATATTTTTTACATTTTACATATGCTAAATGTTCTAACCCTTCCTGTATTTTGTGTATTCCTGTATTTCAAAAGATAAGAACGAGCAAATCACAGAAAAAACATCAGAAATAGAATATACTGTAGCTTATAAGAATTTTTTTCAATAGCTTGGAATACAGCTGGAAAAAAGATAAGAAAGGTATAAAAAAACAAAACAAAGCCCTGTCACATATTTAGGGAAACAGCTTGAGGAACACTGTATTATAAGTTGGCTGAGTCCATTATCCCCAAAACCCAAGGAGAATTGCATACACTGGCATCATAACACAATGATATTAATGCGACTTTTTGCCCAACAAAACCAGATATTACGAGTTAATGCTCTGAAAAGTGGCATGTTAACGATCACGTTGTATATGTGTTTACACATCATTATGCGTTAACGTGTACAACGTGTGCGTTACCATGTAAACTTTTATGGAAGGCCAAAAGGGTCAAAACGTGTGTGTTCATGTGCACATTTTGTACATGTTATAAATGTAATCTTTTACAATTTTGTAATATAACATATGATTCCAATCATTTACTTAATTTTTAAACCAAAATCGCTGAATTTCCTGTTCAGATAGAGAGGAGCCTCATACTCCAGCGCGTGCTCCCTCACTGACGCGCTAAGCGCGCCTTCTGTTTTCTTACTGTATGTCGTCCCTTTTCATAGAATAGGTCATGTATTTCATGGATGTCTATAACAAATTTATTCTCAATGATAAGATATAGAACCGCACCGAAAAAGCACAAGGTGATTGCTGGTACGCTGGCTAAAAATCAGAAAATCAAGTTCACTATAGCACTCTGAATGTTTTCTTACTTTTTATTTTTGTTTTGAAAGAGCCTGTGCCCCACCTGCCACTAACGTCATTGCTCTGTGCAACAGGAGAAAAGATAAAGAACTTCCTGGAGGCTGCGCTAGCCTCCGCGTGACATGCACTTATTTACTATATAGGCAGTTAATTTGGACTTGTTTAGACTTACTTTGAGTTAGTTTGGGTCGGTGTAGTCATATCCACTCTAATATATTAAAAGAAGGGGGTGACAGTTATTTTGGTCTGTATTCGGCAGATGTACGCAATTGTTTTAGGCAGAGCAGCACCAGTGCGAATGCAAAATTAGACACAACCTCACCACATTCTGTGAAATGGCTTCTCCCAAATCGCTTGAGTACTCAGTATGTAAGCAGTAATGTAGACAGCGTATAGGGACCACGCGCTGTGAAATATACCCAACGTAGAGAATACTCCCCCAGCAAACGTAGCTCATACGTCTTATTCATCTTGATGATACAGCAGACAGATAGGCAGGTTATGGAAAGCCATCAGGGTCAAAAATGTGTAGGGAAATACGTGTTAACACGTTCATTTCATATGCGTGTAAAAAATGAATGGCTCAATGTGCTCATTTCGTCTTGAAAATTAGGGCCCAACCATTGTGGTCCAGAGGGGGTTAACGTATCTCAGTTGCAGCCATTAATTAATTAATAAGATTAGATTCAGCTGTATTAGAGCTTTCAATGTAATATAATCTGTAGTCTAAACCGTTGATTAATTTACTTATGGGATTTTATCCGCACACTTTTTTAGTTCATTCTCAAAGTTATATGCATTTCCACCATTAGTGTCGAAACATTTCGTTTTATATACAGTAATAGCATGTAAGCATGCTCCGATCGATCGGTCACTGATCATTATAAGTCGATATTCGTTATAAATAATTTGATCGGTGCTCTCTATAAAAGCCGATCAGAAGCGCCGATCAGATAACACGATAAATGCAAGACATGTCTCTAATAAAAGCCTCTTCCCCACACTCACGGACACTGCAGGAGCCGTGCACGCGAACGACTTTTCTGCACGGCGAACATTGTAGACGAGAAGAAGAACAGGCTGATCTCCACACACGGGGAGATGCTCATATTTATATATTTAAATAATTGCCGTCGATGCTCAACATGTAAATGCTGAGCAATGCTTTACATGTAAGTTAGCTATATAGTCGGTCTTTGTTGGCATTTTACATTGTTAAATTCGTAGCGAGTCTGTATTTAGAAAGGCCCTGTATTTTTTTTTTTAAACTGTTCGCAATCGGTGATCGGTTCAAAAGACCCTGATCGGAGCATCCCTAATAACATGAAACATTTTGTTTCATGTTATTACATAGTTTAATAATGTATGTAAATATATACTTATATACATATATACTTATATATACATATATACTTATATGGTTATGTATTGTGTTTTATTTTATGCAATTCAAATGAGAAAACTGTCAGTAATGAAGGTTAAGGGTTTATCTGTCATTTAGCTCTAAAGAGTGATACATGTAACACACATTAAAAACACATTTTAAGGACACATTTACAAACTTATAATTATCAAATCGGAGAGTTTGGATTACTGCTACTTAACGATTTGCCGTTAAAAGATTTAATCTTGTTGAAACGTACTGAAAAATAAAGATTGAAAAGCACGAGCGCAATTGCTCAAAAAAGCCATTTTGTTATATGGAATGTAAAGTACATAAAAGTATACCCCCAGTTTTGAATTTTAATTGGGACTGTCCTAAAAAAAATGCCAGAGCAACATAACAAAGCGTGAAACTGTCCTAACGTTAATATAGCGCATATGATGAACCTTGTCAACCTGATATGACTTGGCTGAGATTACACGTAGGATGTACTGCTGTAACCTTTATGGGCGCTTGTATTATCTGTTCACTAGCGTGGCGTCGCACTCCCTACTTCCCTCATCTATCTGCAGTGAAACTAATGGGTACAGATATTTCTAAAACAAAAACTAAGAAACCAACCAAGAAAAGGGCTAAGCAAAATCAAAGTCAAATCAGTGGTCAAACAGCAAGAGGGGTCAAGCACAATGAATCATCAGCAACACAACAAGTAGCGAACAAATTCCAAAGGCATCCAGTTCTTGTCTTATAAAGGACATAAGAAGGAAGCAGCCAATCAGAGAGGAAGGTGATGAAATGGTGCACAGGGCCAGAAACAGAATGACACCCCACCCCCCTCCCTACAAATACATTCGCCCGATATAGGAAGTAGACTTTACCTGGGGATCATAACAGTGGAGAGTAATGGTGAGGAGTTTGATTATGGAACAGTTCTGCGGGCTCGCCTGTAGTTTTGGAGCATAGGTTTGACTCTTTGCCATGGTTTCATGTTGGATTTTGCATGTTCTCCTCATGTCATCATGGGGTTTCATCCAGATACTCTGGTTTCCCCCCAACCATCCAAAAACTTGCTGAGATTAACTGGAGTTTCCAAATTGCCCATAGGTGTGCATGTGTGTGGGAATGGTGAGTGAGTGTGCCCTGCGCCATGGGTTGGCACCAGAGCATGTGAGCGGAGCGGCGCGAGGAGACATTACCTGGGGAACCCACAGGGTCATATATGACCCTACCTTTTATTTCTGCCTTATAGTCAACTCACTCATCAAAGTAAAG
>JAODKM010000016.1:20094418-20118504 GCA_026780845.1 Petrocephalus sullivani | reverse complement strand
CAAATAAGTTTTCTATATAAGACAAAATCTGGTCTTCAAAAAACTTTTTCCCAAAAATGAACTTGGAAAAGGGGGGGGTCGTCTTATATTCAGGTCGTCTTATATTCGGGCCAATACGGTAATTGGACTACATAGGAAGAACATGCAAGCTCCACATCTGTAGAACTTGGGCATGCTACCCTCCCCCTAAAATCCTAATCCTAAAGCAGCCTTTGAAAATGTGACAAGCATAGTTCCTGTTAACAAAATTACTGTTCCTAACAATAAAACACCAGCCTAGAAAGCAATTCATAAAGTTTATTGTCAGTCCCACAGATTCCAAGCGTCAATGTTCACAGTGGCAAACCTTTTAATATCTGACAATCTGTCTCCTTCCATGTTGTAAGATTTATTATCCATTATTAAAATCACAGGCTCAGCTGGAGATATAGCATAGTTTTTCTACAGGGATTCTCTCATATCTGTCTCAAAGTTAGAAACATCCATATGTGTGTTTAATACAAGATATTATACTGCAGCGGGGTGGAAATGGACAACTTTAGACTTTCTTTGCATCAAGGTCTTCAATAGACAGGTCTTATGTTTCTAAAATATTTTCTCCATCTGGTAGACCTTCTTTCTTAACTGCTTTTTTTACTCATTCTCTTTTTATATTGCTAAGCAAAACAATCCATTGCCCCTGGTTATATTGTGCCAACATTATAAGTTACACCCTACCAAATGTTTTGCACCACACTAAATCTTATCCAGATGCTCCGTGTATGCGTGGTTTGTTGATCTGGGGTTAACTGAGGAACTGTAAACTGAAGATCGAACTGTTTTTAAAATGCTTTTTGTATTAAATTTAAACAAGAACAAACAAAAGGCTTAATTAAGCCTTCACCTAAGAGGGCCTTTTTTATTCACACTGGAGAATTAGACACAATATGTTTGAATATGGTTACAGTTTAAATTTTATTTCCACTTGAAGGAAAAAAAAAGGAAAAACATTTTTAATGCAGTTCATTTAGAAATGTGAAAAACATCTTCTGAACATCTTCAGAATCAGAATAATTAAATTTTAGCCAGGTACTTTTACATACAAGGAATTAACTTTGGGGGTGTCGTTCTAAACAAGGAAGGACAATCAAGATAATTAACATAATAAATCATATATACATAAAATAATGCACATAGCACAATCTAATGTAGCAACAGACTCATTATATGGCTTGGGGGGCAGAATATAGCGGCAGATGATTAGCTGGACTATGGCTAGAATCAGAGAAGACAGGAAGATTCTGGAATGGGGTGTGTGGTGATCCCAATGGTGATCCCAATGGTGATCCCAATGGTGACCCCAATGGTGATCCCAATGGTGACCCCAATGGTGACCCCAATGGTGATCCCAATACCTTTGTCAGAGGATGACAGTACAAGTCTTTAGAGTCCTGTCTTGCTGTATGACTGTGAGACATGGAAGCTCTCCAGTGACTTGAGACTGGACTCCTTTGGTACTGTGTCTCTTTAATGAATCCTTGGGTACTGCTGGTTTGACTTTGTGTTGAGCAGACAGACGGCCATTTCTGGAGGGTGGGACTGGATTGCGTGTCAGCCTGGGGGGCTCACCAACCGGGATCCAGAGGTGTTTTGTAATGCAGTGGGTGCGAGAACATGCTGTTCCAGTGCACACTTCCCCACCTGACATGACCTGACCTAACAATAACTACTAACTGCTAACCATTACCGAATTATATGAATTTAGCTTCAGTTTGGGTTTCAGCTCTAGCTCTGAGACCTAGAGAGCTGAAATTCTATCCTGTTCAGCAATTTAGTTCTGCAGGGCTCGAGTGATTACCTGGGGGTATTTAGAACTTACCCAACTGGGAATTATTGTTTTCTGTAGAGTCTCCGGAATGAATTTTCTTTCAATGACATTCTGTTTACGACATATAAACGTTTTTGTTGGAGGAGTTCTGTTCTGCGACAGGCTACCGAGGTGTTTCGTCGGCGTGGTGGGTGCCAGTGCGTGCCCCCCAACTAGCGGAGGACTCTGTGACTGTGACTCTTTATACTCAACTGAAACTTACACCTCAGGACACACCCATGTAAAATCCCTTGGGGCGACTCTGTTGTCACCTTGCGATATATAAATATAAATTGAATTAAACTGAAGCAGAAAGATTTTGCAGTGATGACCGGGAGTCACCGAGAATCATGGTGTTCATTGGTGCTGAGCTTCTTTTGAAGGCCATTACCATCTCCACAGTCTTCAGGGCATTGTGAAGGTATTGGAGGATGAAGTGTAGGATTGTTTTTATGGTGTTATCCACAGAGCTTTTGGCTCTGTAGGCGAATTGCAAGGGGGGCAAGAGGGGCTCAGTGATGGACTGGAAGCAGGAGGGCAGAAGGTTCTGAAACCAGTACGGCAGCAGGTCTGTGACCATTAAATCCAGTGAGCCTTGGCATCTTTGGAACAGGAAGAATAGTGGAGGATCATTAATATCAATATCACTAAATTAATCCTAAGTAAATTTCCTTCGGGATCAATAAAGTACCTATCTATCTGTCTGTCTGTCTATCTATCTATCTAATCATCATATAGTAAATAAACATGAAGCTGCATTTGTATCTTTTAGATTTTCTGGGGTCTCGAAAGATTATTTTTTAGGTGAGATTATAACTGTACAGAGGTGTTTTATGGTTACATATATACATCATATTGCCATGTTTCATCACCGGAGGGCAGTTTGTAATGCCCATAAAAGGTGAAAGAGATCTAATATTAGTCCTTATTTTAAATATAGGAAATGGACAGATGGATGGATGGATATTGACTTCAGCATTTGATTTTCCGTATTTTACTGCATGACTTGCTCAGAACAGCAAACAGAAGCATGTGATGTGGGGGATGGAGGGAAGGCATGGGGGCTTTATGTGGCCCTGCGAGTGTACATGAGACTGACAAAGCGGTAGGGAAGAACAGAAAGAGAAGGCAGAGGTTTCGGCTTCAGCACAAAGAAATAACAGAGAAAACAAAAAAGGGTTAGGGTTAGGGACCGGAATCTGAGTAATGGATATAACTGAGTGTAGACTTGGGCATTAATGTCTGGGTGCATGTTCTTGGGGCTCAAACAAAAACATGACCCTTATAAGATTGCTAATAAGGTGCAGCTAAAGTAAATGAATGAATGTCTTCATCATGTGAATTTTCTACTTTTCGTGTCATCCCAGCCCTCACCCTGTCACTTACATGTAAAATTCCCAAATTAGGAAACGGCACCTGTCAAAGCAGGCGGCTTAAAACAGAGAGATCAGGATATTCTAATAGCCTGCCCCTCCGTAAGCTAAGTGGTAATGTTTCAGAAGATCACAATTTCCATAAATTGTCAGGGTTTTTAACCTGTAACCAAAACAGAACACAATAATGATAATACATGTCATATTTCTCACTGCTTAGTTGTGTAATTCGAACTACAGCTCTCTAGCAGAAGTTAGTAGTGTAGTTCCTGCAGAATGTGGAAAATGCAGTCGAAGGAGGGTAGTCATCATGTAAGCAATGTGAAAATATTAAATAATCTTGCTGTACAAACATGTATAATGTCAAATGCTTTGAAAATGTTAAAAGAGTACTTTTAATGTACTCCTCTGTTGGCATACTCTGTTGAGTATGGCATGATTGGAGAGGATGTTGTTTACCCACTTTTGTTTGTTATATGATAAACTGCATCACATGACATCTCAATATCACATGGAGTAATATTGCTATATTTATCAAATAAAAAACTTGAAATTACCCGAACTACTGCCAACTACTGAACCACTGCCAAATATAACTTGTCTGACAATAGAGTGTGTCAAGAAAGTTGTTGGTGTTGCTGGTGTCGAGGTGTCTACAGCCACAAAGCCATGCCGACAAATGCGGTATGATTATTACGCACGCGCACATCATGATGAGGAAGCTGTACACACACTACATGTACAGTATCACAGGGAAACATGCGGAGAGCAAATATTACACGGGTAAATTAATGGCTAAAATACTGAATCAATTTTTAATTACTGAGAGCTTTCGTTGCCATATGAAAAAGATTTATGAGAGAAAAAAAAAGCATACTGGTGCTTGGCCACAAACTCACGACTGTGGAATAGTGAGACACAGCTATGTAGCCCACTGAGCCACTAACACACTACAGAAAGGATGACGAATCAGGCATTTATATGTGTAATGGTGTGATTGAACTAAAATAACTTATTACAGATAGAGCCAATTTCTCTAGCTGACGAAAACATGACTAGAATAATAAATTTCTAATGTAAAATCAGCACAATTGTCACATTTTGAAATAATATTAGGAAGTTTGTGAGTTTTTGCATATGGCCCGCTGGGAGAGTCCGACCAATCACTGCTGGAACCATTGTAGTTCGACCTAACATGGTTCAAACTACGGTGATAACTAACAAAATTCAATGGTTTTGGGAAACAGATGTTAGTTTAGATGTTAGTTAGCTTGAAAAAGTGCTATGCATTGTTAACGCTAAACGTTGTGGTTGTTCGAGAAACGCACCCACTGGATAGGACTAGCAGTTACAGAAAATTGATGGATGGAAATATTAAATGCTGAACTTTACCAAACATTTTACTCTGATGATCAAGCTGATTCTGATATTTATCTATCTGTTCATTCAGCCTTTTGCAGGAGACGGCTGGTGTGACACAATAAACAACCGAGCATATTGCCACTATGATGGAGGAGACTGTTGTTCATCGACCTTGTCTACTAAGAAGGTGACGTCCTAACAAAGCACCACTGTGTGCTTCCCCCGTTCCATACCTGCCTTGGTAGTTATGCTTCAGCTCTTTGTGTTGTCTGTGTGGTTTTAATGATAACATGGGCCTACAGTGACAACACACTCTTTCTGTAACTGGTTTCCCCAGAAGTATAAAAATATATTGAAATACAAGACGAGTATTTTTCAAAATTGCACCAAAAGTATATTGATAAAATATAGATCAAAATATGTATATTGGTAATACCGCAAATAAGGAGAAACATGTGCTGACTATTATAATCAATAAATATTCAAATTGTAAACTTTAGGCCTTATCCTGACTGCATATGAAAATGTACGCAGTACCAGTCAAAAGTTTGGACACACCAAGTCGCCTACAAAGGAGAGTGATAGTGTTGCATCACATGACCTGGCCTACTGACCTAAACACAGCAGAGATGGTTCTGGAGGAGTTTGACCAGATAGTGAAGGAAAAGTGGCCAATATGTGCTCAGCATATATATGGGACCTCCTCCAAGAGAGATAGAAAAGCATTCCAGGAGGCCACCTCATGGAAGTGGTGTAGAAAAGAAAGTACAACAAAAGAAAAAACAATAAACATTAAATGGTAATTAGCTGAGACTTGCCGCTGGCCAGCCTCGAACCCACAACCAAACAAGGGGAGATGGAAATTCTGTAATGCACACATTAAATTCTTATTTTTCTTTTCTGCCAAAATGTTTTTTTTCCCTTCTTTATTGTGAGCACTATATCCTTACCTAATCCCCATGAATGCAGACACTGTTCAACTGACCAGTGGAAATAGTACTTGTATCACATGAGTTATCCTTCACCTTGTGTTCAACAAGCAGGGATATACATTTATGGTGCATGCCTAAATAAATCTGCAGGCTGGTATTGTGGATTCTGGAAGCTTACTTATGGTATGAGCAGCATTTTTGGTCCATTGAGTCATTTAGAAGTAACTGTTTGTAGGTAAGACTTTCTGATTTATTACTTTCATAACTTCAATTCCTCCCTGAAGGAAGTAAAACCTTTCAAAATGACAAAGCTGTTTTCTACACTGGTCCCCTGCCACTGGAAAGACGTTGGTATGAGAGCCCATATGTCACCCATTTTATGGAATTTCAGGAATTATGGAATATATTACTGCTTTATAAAACATTATATGGATGAAGATCCATGCCTGGTTTCATTTTCCCCCTAGAAGGAAGCAGCAGTGTTGCGTGTAGCAAACGAAGTAAGCAACAGCACTTAGTCTTATGAACACAATAACTGTAAAAGTATTGGATGGATCTTTTTCAGACTTTGCAGGAACATTAAGTGGCGATACACTGGACATCAAATTTGAGACCGACCAATCGCATAGTGATAGAAAAAGTTTCAGACATTTGGTTCCATTAGCATGATAACTCAAAAAGTAAGATCTTTTTTAACCTTTGCAGGCATTGTGTAAGATCCAAGATCTGGACGTGGTCAAATTTTATGATATATCGTACCAAAATTGAAGCAGCACCGCATAGTGATAGCAAAGAGAAGGCCAGCGCACACATTTGATTTCATCAGCATAACTCAAAAAGTATTTGGCTAAATACTTTTTCATGTATCTTTTCTAAACTTTACAAGCAGTGTATCAGTGAAGATCTGGGCCTGTTTTAAGACAAATCACTCCAACATTGAAGCAACAGCACATACATGTAGTGACAGCCAAGGGACTAGCTAGATATCCCGGCCCCCCCAGAGAAAATTTCATCTTGAGCCCCATACTTGGATTGCCACTTTCATTCACTCAGTTGATTTTGCAGAGCCAACAAAGTGCTGGGCCCCATGAATTTGTCATGGTATCTGTGCCCCTCCACTGCCCCTTTTGACAGCGAAGAGAAGAATTAGATAATTAGAGGGTTATTCTTGTCAACAGGATCAATCTATTTGTCATTATTTGTCATTACTTAAAACAATGCAGCCACCTTGTTCTGTCTATGTCACATCACAACCCTAGAGACCGCAGAATGCTTTTGATGTAGCAGACCTACATAGAGAGTGCAAATAAACATATTATGGTGAGTGTGTGAGTCATTTTAATAAGGGAGAAGGCAGCTTGTCTAAAATGGAACTTTCTCTGTTTATGAACAACCACTACTGGTTTAATAATAGCAGCAGCATAGGCAGGGAAACCAACAATTTACACAACACTCACAGTTACACGATAACGAAACACACATTCGATCATTACTTGGTGATGACATTTGCTATTTACAATAATACTCAAATACACATATTATTTTATACTATTTAAAGTGGGGTGAGGTGCAGAGCATGATGGTAACTGCATAATCAGTCCTGCTGACCAACCCCACGATGTCACAATTATGTCAGCCAATCATGGACAGTGAGTGGGATTAGAACAAGCAAAAAAGTTCACCTCGGGAACCCTGCACCACCGGTGCACTGAAACGATGATCACCGCAGTAATTGCCCTGTGATGGTGTATTGCCAAAATTAAGTTGATCATATCGATTTCACCTGAAGTATTTTTGCTGTATTTACTCTGTTTGATCTTTGATGATCAGTCTAGTACAGTCTAGTCAGTGGTGGTGCATGAAAAAACAGGCACAGAACTGGTGAACCTAATCCCATTAAGACAAATCACACAAAGTGCTTCCGGGTAGCCAGACAAAAAACTTTACCATGCACTGTGTGTGTGTGTGTGTGTGTGTGTGTGAGTGTGAGAGTATGTGCGTATTGGTAGTTTTTGTAGTTAATATTACTTTACCAGATGTTCCCACAATGTGAACCTGTAACTTTTTATCTTGTGGGGACATTTTTTCAGTCCCCAGAAGGAAAAGGTAAACTTTATGAAAATCATAAATGCACTCAAAAACAAAAATGCCAAATATTCTTTGGATAAGTTGTAAAGTTGAGGCTGGGTAGGGATTAATGTTGTCATAGATGAGGGTTATGCCCATAAGAGAGAGTATATCTGAAAAGGAGAGGGATTAACCATGTTCATCCATTCAAAATGTGAGTACAGATTTCGTGCAAAGAAAAGTCACTCATTTGCCAATATTTATTATTGTTTGGTGGGCAAATAACTGTTATACTCTTAGTGAAAGAACCAATTAAATCAAATTTATATCTATAAAGGGGTAACCCTCTCCTTCAACTGAGCCCAGTAGCTCTTTGATGGTCTCAGTAGGCCAATCAAATAAACTACATGCACCTCCCTACTAGCTCCACCCTGCAAAATAGATAAATGGGCAGGTTCATAACACAGGGAAAATGGAAGACAATGAAAGAAAGCCAAATGACAAAAACTCAACTCAACCAAGGAGTCAACAGTTAAGAATACATTAATTTGTTATTGTTGATTGTAGTTAAGCCTGTGTATATACTATAAATAAGAAGATTCATTTTTGGTTGTCCCATTTTAGAAAGCAGGGTCAAACCCCAGTCATCCGCCATCCACCCAATCATAGGGAAAGGGTTTTTACTGCAAAGGCCACACCCCAAATGCTGTTTACTGTTAAATGTAGTCACTTTAAACTATTTTAACTATTTGTTGCAATGAATATCAAGGATCCACCTATTCCATTCTTCTTCTCTCGTTACTTATCCGCTACATAGTCAACAAGCCTGAAGCCTATGTCAAAAAGAACATATATGCTCAATATAAGATCAAACTATATAGATAATCTAAAGTACGTTTGGAAATGCAACAAAAACACGTATGCCTTCATGTGTGAATCAGTAAGGTTTGACAAAGATTCGGAGAGGCAGTTCCAAGAACTTCAGGGGAGGCTGTGTCTTTATAAAATCATAGCTTTGGCATTGATTTGAAGCAAAAATAATGACTTGGCTCCTTCACATAGAGTTAGCCATTTGATACAGAGGCCGCACTGCATTCGGCTAACTTTAATCAACCTTTTACAGTCAAACAGATGCAATTTGAAGAAGAGATGGTTTATGGATGGTTTTTTTTCTCTCATAAGGAACTAATACAGAGTTCTTAAACAATTACTTACCTTTAAATAATAATGGACCTATTGCTAACCTCTTCAAGAAACTTTATTCTTCTTATGAAAGTGTATTTTGTGGGGCATCTGGCTTTATTTTGCCACTTGTGGTGATGGCATGCTTCCTAGACTAGAGCTGGCAACTTTTGCTGTTGATTTTTAACATCTGCTCACTGAATTGCGTCTCTGTCTATAATGTTTATTCTTATATGCTAATATGTAAAGTTACAGATTAGCCCATCAATAATAATTTAATTAGAGGGTGGAAATCTTTGAACTCAGAGGAAATGGTAAAAATTAGATACTTTTTTCATTCCCATGCTGTTTTCCATCATACAGATTTGATAAAAGATGCAGCATAAATGGAACTGTCGGAATCGCACAAGTTTCAAGTAAAACATTTAATGTGCCATATAAACATTTAAATGCTGTTTGATTTTCTGGAAAGTCATGCCTCATGTAGCAAAACTGCTGTGAATTCAAACTTGCTTGTACATAAGGAACAATATTACTCTAGTATCTTATTATATACCAGCATCTAAAAATATATTCTATTTCATATCACTGCGCAGAAGATACAAGCCTGGTGATATCTTCTGCACAATGATACGATTGGTGTGTGGAGTTTGGTAGAATAAAATAGCTCATGCATTTAATTGCTCACTACCAAGTTTGTGGATTATCTTGAGTCATGATTTAAATAAATTGCACTGTGTTCCAAATTATTATGGATGTAGGATTTCAGTGAAACATTGGACATTTCACAAAAACTTAAGCAAAATCATCGTACTGCTAAAATGTTTTGTGTGTTTCAGAGAGGAAACAGGTTTGTTCAGATTGAGGCATATCAAGGAAAGTTTCTGTGTTAGGCAGTTGCATCATGCTAAGAGAGCAGCTTTTAAAAAGCCACTGATGAGCAGCAAGCAAGTATTTGAAGCTGCTGGTGCCTCTGGGGTCCCAAAAACTTTTCAATGCAGGATGCTCCAGAGGCTTGCATGAATACCAAAAGCTGTATTTCGGCCAAACCTAACCAATGTTCACGAGGAGAAATGTTTACAGTGGGCTCAGAAATACATGAAGACTAATTTTCAACTAGTTTTATTCACTGATGAATGGCGTGCTACATATGGATGGTCCATATGGCTGGAATTCTGGATGGTTGGTGTATGGCCACCATGCCCCAACAAGGCTGTGACGTCAGCAAGGAGATTTTGGGCTGCAATAATGGGGATTGAGATAGTAAGCCCCACTAGACCGCTGCAAAATATGTGGAGTTTCTAACTGACCATTTCTTGCCGTGGTATAAAAAGAAGAACCATGCCTTCCGCAGTAAAATCATTTTCATGCAAGACAATGCACCATTTCGTGCCGCAAAAAATACCATTGAATCTTTGGCAGCTATGGGTATAAAGGGAGAAAAACGTATGGTGTGGCCAGCATCATCCCCTGACCTCAACCCTATGGAGAACCTGTGCAGCATCATTAAAAGTTTGATGTATGAGGGTGGGCAGCAGTGCCACTCTGGGAGATACAGGCAGATGAGATACAGGCAGAAACTGTTCAATGGATGAGAGAGATGTTAAGATGATATCAAAGACGGGTTTTTATGTTAACATGTAACTTGATCGGTACACATGTTTTTTGATTGAAATATCATTTGTTTTTGGAAAAATGATCTACGTAAAATAAATATATGACAGTTCTTTACAACCTACGTGATGTTTTGAAACTGTTGTGCATAATAATTTGGAACACTTTGGAAATTTTAATAATTTGCAAAAATATTCTGTTGTCATCATTGATAGTTTTGTTCAATAAACCAAATATAAAACCTAATATAATTGTTGACGTTTAAATAATCATATTCACTGTCAATGGCATTGACTATTTAGGTAAAATGAACAAAAACAGTGTATGCATAATAATTTGGAACACAGTGTACTTTAAGTAAATCCCAAATAATCACATGACTATTCAGATAATGGTAAGTCAACTGAATGAAAAAGTAATAATAATAAACTCAGAACGATTTATTTGTTTGTAACTTAACAAAACTACTTCTTTTTTGGCACCACAGAGACAAAAAACCTCAACAAACAAAAAAAGAACAATATTTTAAATGAAAAATGACAATTTAAGTGCATGACTCAGCAGCATCTTAATAATAATAACAATTATTATAATACATATTATTATTATTATTATTATTAATAATAATAATAATAATACATTTTATTTGTGGCTCACTTTACATTTGAAATCAATCTCAAAGTGCCACAAAATAAGATGTCATAGTAAAAGTAACTAAAATGCCTATTAGAAACAAACAAATAAATAGGAAACCCACAAAATTAATCAAATGCCAGACTTTCTGCTAAAAAGAAATGTTTTAAGTCCTTTTTTAAAACTCTCAATAGTCTGTGGTGTCCTCAAATAGTGCAGGAGAGTGTTCTATAGTCGAGGGACAGCAGAACAGAAGGCCCGATCACCCATGGTGCCGAGCTTGGTCCTGGGAAGGAAGAAACGATTTGAGTTCATAGAGTGGAGAAATCGTGTTGAAGTTAGTGGGGTAAGCAGTTCTTTCAGGTATAGGGGGGGCATTTTCATAGAGGCACTGGTGAGTAAGAAGGGAAACCCTGTATTCAATCCTGGCAGAGATGGGAAGCCAGGGCAGTGAATGAAGGATTGGTGTAATGTGTTTATATTTTTGCACTCTCTTCAGAATCCTTGCTGTGCTGTTCTGAATGTACTAAAGTCTTTAAAGGTTCTTCTTAGGGACTCCAGTGACTAATGCATTGCAGTAAACCAGTATGGAAGAGATAAAAGCGTGAACCAGCTTTTCAGCATCTGGTAAGGTAAGAGTAGGATGGAATTTCGCAATATTTCCAAGGTGGTGGAACGAAATCTTGCAGAGATGTTTGATATGGGCTTCAAAGGTGAGTTGAGGGTCAAATCTTATACCAAGGATGGTGACTAATGAGGCCAGGGGACCAGAGAGTGTAATGCTGGTCATAGAGGATGACTGAAGTTGGTGAGGGGTGCAAACCAGAATCGCTTCAGTTTTAGAGCTATTCAACTGGAGAAAATTATGTTTCATCCACATTCTTATCTCCTCCAGACAGGCAGTGAGTATTGATAGTGTGGATAGTGATGGTGATGATGATGATGATGATGATGATGATGATGAAACTGCAGTGGAGTATGTGTCAGTTTTCATGTAAAGCTGCATGTCATCAGCATAGCAATGAGATTACATAGCGACTAATGATTTGGCCAAGAGGGAGCACGTATAAAGGGAAGAGGATGAAGTCCAAAGTTGTGATGTAACCGAGTATAGCAGTGTCGAACGCAGCAGACAAATCAAGGAGTATGAGGAGAGAAGGTGAGCCAGCATCAGCTGCCATCAGTAAGTCATTTGTGACACTAACCAAAGCTGTTTCTGTGCTATGAGATTGTTGCATTTGAGGTGATCCTGAAGCTAGATGGCAACTACTTTTTCCAGTACTTTGGAGAGGAATGGACAGTTTGAGATAGGCCTATAATTGGCAAAGCTTCTGGATCAAGAGTGGATTTTTTGAGAAGTTGTCGGATTATAGCAGTTTTTAGAGCAGATGGAACAGCCTGGAGGGAGTGGTTAATGACTGTGGTGAACAAAGGGCTGATGGCAGAGATGTTTGCTTTCACTAGAGCTGTAGGAAAGGGATCCAGTGTCATCCTCCTGATAATGTCTTCATCCTCTTGCTGTGAAACTTCTAGCAAGTAGTCAAGAGGCTGGGCAATCTCACATTGTGGGTAGATAGTCTGAGCAGGTAGATCAGAGGTACCAGAAAGGGCAGAGTGAATCAAGTCGATTTTTGCTTTGAAAATAAAATCATTACAGCGCTCTTCTGTAGTTTCTACAGATAAAGGAGTTTCCAGTTTGAGAAGCTGACCTTGTAGTGGAGAACAGCTGCTTGGAATTTTTGGGGAAAAAATGGCTGTTTTTGATGACATTTGAATTAAACTGAGACCTTGCCTCTCTAAGGGACTTTGATTATGTCTTTTGGTGTTCCCAATAGGCCAGCTTCTGAACACTGAGACCTGAAGCATTGTAACTCCACTCAAGGGTGCGCCCAGCTTCCTTCATTTTTTGTAGCTCGCTGGTAAACCAGGGCACTCAGCGAGAGAAGGTGACTGTGAGTCAGTGATGACCAGATCAAGCATGTTGCCCCTAGTATGCATGGAAGTGTCAACAAGTTGCCTGAGATTAAAGCAATCCAATAATTGGAGACATTCAGCAGCAAAATGACAGGAAGGGGTATCTACATGGAGATTCATATTCCCAAGTACTATAGTATTAGCAGTGGTTGTACAAAAATGTTAATTGTTATACATCTCAGAGATGAAGGATGGATTTGGTTTGGGTGGCAGATAAATGAGAAGTATCGTCATGGAAAAAGGGGATTTACATTTAAAAGCCAGGCATTCGAAGGCTGACTGCTCACAGAGGCAAAGGGGACAAATCCAGATCACAGCGGTACATGACAGATAGACCACCATCAAGTCCATGCTGCAGGCTTTTTGAGGGTGACAATAGCCCGGAGGACAGGACTCATTTAAAATGGAAAAAAAACATCAGGATGATGCCAGGTTTCTGTAAGGCACATCAGATCCAAACAGTTGTCCATGATATGATCGTGTTTGAGGCAAGATTTGGTAGTAAGAGTCCGAGTATTTATCAAGCCGTGAGTCTCTGTATTGACCAAAATGGAAATCCACTCCACATTTTCTATCCCACTCCACGAGTGGTGGTACCATGGGAACTCCAATGCTACTAGCCCAAAGAGCATCAGTGCTCTGATGATGTGATGTGCTGGAGGTGTGACAATGCAGACAGTAGTCCAGAGCAATGGAATAGTGTGACCAAACCTGGAATAAACAAAACTTCTATGGGAACTTCTGTGAATATAACAGGGCCGATGAAGAAGTCCAGGTCGTTTGATAATTGATATAGACTATGGAGTGGTGTAGCTGTTTAGTTTCATCAGTTGATCAACAGAAAAATTCAACATCATGTAGGTCATGGAGAGCCTAACTTGCTGTTAGATGCCCCCCTTGGACATGATGCGCAGGGGTGAAACCATCCGGCACAGAAAGTGGTTAACACAAAAAGAAAAATCACAGTCACAATTAGTACTTGAAAGAAGTGGGAATCTCCGAGCAGTGGTATACCGGCAGTGGTGGGTAGGTTGACAGTCACCAGAATCAGTAGAATCCGTGCAATACAATTTGATAGCAAAAAGAAATATCCAAAGAATCAAAATATCCAAAAAAGCGATGGTAATATACTGTACCTTACATCGTATACCAAAACACAGTAAACTATTAAGCTCAGATGGAGAAGTGGCAAACAGGCCACACCAGCGTCCTCTCCCTCAGTGTTCAAACACGAAATAGGCCTGCATCATTCTTGTAAGTCTTTTGGCACAACACAAGTGAAGAAGGAACGCTGAAGAAGGCATGAAGCCTAAACACGTCTGTGCAGAAACATTTGACAAAATAAACATAACTTGATGATGTGAAGCGTAGCCTTTCTCCATTTGTTAATATAATGATTCACAACCATGGTCCAGCACTCTGAAAACATTGGGAGTGACGGCCATTCATCTATTGCATCAACACAAGTGATCAACTATTGGGTCTTATGACCATTCATTCAAATGTCCAAAAAACGAAACTTTCTCCCTAATACATTAAAATGACAGGGGGGGCTGCAGGGAGCACAAATTACTAACTCGAGGTCACAAATTACTAATTCGAGAGCACGATTGACTAACTCGAGCACATGGAGCGCATGGGGCACGAATTACTGCAAGGTATTTTTTCCTACCATGGCATTTCCAGTAAGGGGCAGCTGGCAGATCTTCCCTTCCACAACTGTTGCACTACTGTCCTGAGAAACATGTCAACTGAACTAGCTAGACCTGTTGTGTTGCATTGACACATTTTTGAAGGGATACACAGGCTTTTACACCAGGGCATATTGGCATCTAAAGCACTGGATATGGTGGCCCAGGGTTTGGGTGTTTCTCTTCATCACCGCATAGCTTATCATCCACAGACTAATTGGCTGTTTGAGGTTCTCACCGCTTGAATTAGAGTTGCTCTTTGGGCCATCCTCCAGGATGACAGCTGGGTCAACAGGCTTCCCTGGTTTGTGTTGGGAATGCAGACCGCCCTCAAGCAGGACCTGCAATCCTCTTCAGCTAAGTTAGTTTGCAAGCAGGCCTTGTGTGCACCCAGGGACTTTGTACCTAACGCCCTAGTCCACCAGTCACCAGTGTTCCGCTCAGCAGCAATTGGCTGGTGTCTTCACCAACGGGTCAACAAGACTTATATTCCAATAGGCTTGGCAGAGGCAAAGTATGTCTTTGCTAGCCAGGATGCCCAACGGGACCCCACCTTGCAATGGATCTTTTCGAGTGCTGCAATCCGGGGACAAATTTTTCACATGGGAAGTTGGTGGCATACTGGACCACGTTTCGGTGGACCATCTGAAGCCCATTTGGACCAGACATGTTGGCAAGAATCCCTCTGGCAGCTGAGCACAAGCCACAGATCATCAGCCGCTACAGATTATTGGCACCAGACCTCACCAACCTCCCCGTCCAGCATAACACATTCCGGTCAGGTAGACCTGTCTGTATTTTGTGAATTCTGAGTGGCTGCGTGCAGGAATTGCTACGGTTTAGGCAGAATTCACCTGCTCCCTTACCCATGTTCATGCACACAGGTTAGGAGAAGGTGCACATGCCCAAACTTGAAGAGTATTAGTGTGGAATAAAAGATTTGTTGGTTTTGCACCTGGCCTGGGTTTGCAGCTTTTTCCTTTTTCACCACACCCACAAAACTTTGTTTGTCTGCGCGCTGTATATCGTGGAGTTTGCATCATTGTGTGTTAATTTCTGTGGTCACAGAATTGCGAAATCCTGGGTTGACTGGTTAAAAGATAAAGGAGAGTTGTAAGAATCAAGACTTTGCTTCTGCAGATATGTTCAGCTCCTCATTAAATTATGAACGATTCCAAGTACTCATCTTTAAAGTCAATTAGGTACAAGTTGTGAGTCAAAAGTCTGCTTATGCGAGGTAAAACTCAAGGTGAACTCAAGTAGGAGTCGCCAACTCAAGTGCCCATCTCTGGAATTAACCAAAGAGGATAATATGGGTCACTGTCATGAACTCATTGCCTAATCAATTTATTTTTCTTTAATTTAAAAAAATTGTTTGAAGACAGACTCAAATTACTCAGCTTTATTGTCTAAACTGTTGATTTGGGGGTTAATCAGTTTTGTTGCATTATCATTTATTTCTGTAATAAAAGTAGCTCATTAAATCCAGGGCAAGAGTTGTTCGCAATTAGAGTAAGAGTAAGATTAAGAAGGTATTAAGAATTAGATTACCATAATGTCTAATTTCTGCCATAGAATAGTTGAAGCGGAGCGGTATGGTTAGCATTGTAGCCTCACACCTCTGTGGCCGGGGTTCTAGTCTCAGCCCAGGTTCCATGTGTGGGGTTTCCTCCAGTTTCCCCCCACAGTCCAAAAACATGCTGAGGTTAATTGGAGTTCCTAAATTGCCCATAGGTGTGCATGTGTGAGTGACTGGTGTGTGAGTTTGCCCAGTGATGGGCTGGCCCCCCATCCTGGGTCGTTCCCTGCCTTGTGCCCATTGGTTCCAGGATAGGCTCTGGACCCCCCCACGGCCCAGTAAGGATAGGCTGGGACATCTTTACCTGCGGGAGGATGGATGGAATAGTTGAAGCTTTTTTTGGATAAGTGCCAAGTCTAGCAGAATAAGGTCAAGTTGGACTGGGAGCCATGTTAGGCATTATTACAAAGATATGAGCACATCAATTTACTACAGTAAAACCCATTGTATTTGAGCACTTAGCTCCAGCACCCAATTCATGCCTGTTCTCAATTCATAAAAAAAAAATCGAATCCTGTGCACATTTTAAGCATTTTGTGACCTGGATTTGATCTTTGCTGGGAACGTTAAACTAAGTTGTGTAATAAACAGGTGTAGTTTCAAACCTACGTCACAACTAGAACTCAGAGAATTCAGGTAAAAACACGTTTATTGACTTTTACATTTCTGGGGGATTCCTCCAGTGCATTTAGAAACTGTACAGGTTGATGCATGTGGAGGTATGAATTTGATGGCCAGAGCAAGTGGCAGAGTTGTTTGAGGAGTGTTCTAGCTGTATCATGATTATTGACTGGATGTATTTGCTGCCCTACTGACAGGTCATTCAGTTTGGAGCCGGCTGTGACTTGGATGAATGCTCCTGCCGAGATCCTAACGCAGAAGAGAACCGGAACATGGACAAATACACTGAGCCTGGACTGTCGAGAGATTAATAATAAATGACTAGATTAGCTGATAGAATTGATTTGTATTGAGGAAGAATCGAATTGTTGTAAATGGAATTGAAATATATTTTTTAAATGCTCTGGATTTGAAACCTTTTTTGCAAAATTTATAAAAAATTATGAAGTTATTTTTAAATATTAAGATATAGAGTGACATTGCAGAATCAGTATTCTACTTTGTATTTGTTCCAGTAACACAGATATGCTAATATACAGTATAAAACATAACCTAATATATCAGTAGCAAATATAGGCATTGTAATAAAGACATTACACATCATTTTCCGTAACCATTTAATTTGCTGCAAGGTAAAGTGCTGGTAAAGTATAATATTTTATACAGATATTGGAAACATTAAACTTGGCAAACTGGTGAATAAATGGCACATTTATCAAATGTCATTTGTTACTCTATTTAATTCCTATACCACTGACAAGCCAATCCTGCAAAATGGCTCAGAGATTCCAGAAAACATCTAAAAGGGTAACATTTTAATGTAAAAAAAACTTTTTTTAATTGTTAAATGCAATATCCACATAAGGAATTTCATTAATCGTTTGGCTTCAGCTTCTAGCTGAATGAGGGGAATCTTTTTGGAACCACGCAAGTTTGTTTTTACGAAGTGTTTTTCTTTGTTTGCAGTCTTGTGTACATCTTTCCCTTAAGCAGTATGTCCTAAAGTGTACAAAACGGGCCTGTAATACTATATACTTATGTTTATATAAGTCTCTCAAGTAACATATCAATACACACAGCTATTGAAATATTTGTTTACGCTTTACATTATCATTAATGCCTTTGATATGCTTTCATAGAATATTCAGTACACCTTCATAATGCATTCGTAGAACATCCATAAGCAGCATGTAAGTATACCTTAACATCCTAGCACACCTTACCAGCTTTATAATACATTAATAACACATATTATATGATAACAATCATTATAATCGTACAATCATATAATGTCTGTTATATGGTTACATGCTGTAATGTAGGCCCTTGCAATCTTGAAACTGGTTCAATTCAATTCAAGTGTATTTGTATAGTGCATTTTTACAACATTACAAGAACATAACTGGAAGCCAGTGAATGAAGCATAGAACAGGGCTAATATGATACTTCTTTTAGTTTCGTAAGAAGTTTAAGGGATCCAGAAGGATAACTGGAAAGGAGAGCATAATAGTATCCAACCTAGAAGTTGTAAAGGCATGTATTAGTTTTTCTGCATCAAGGAAGAACAGCATCTTCCGAGGCTTGGCTATGTTCTGTAGATTATTAACACAGTAGTCATAATACTGACGCCATAATACCGATGGCAACAAAATTGCCTTTGACATAAAAAGAATCAGTTTGCTAAGGAAGAATGACCAGTCAGTAACAATGAGAACGCATGAAATGACCATCCTTCTGAATTAGAATCACTTTATTTTGCCGAGTAGGTTACACATTTCAGGAATGCGCGTTGGTGCGTGCACACATGATTGACATGTAACATATTTCAGACTGTTTACATATATTCAAGAAAAATAAAACTAGGGGAAGGATAGAAATTAGAATATGTTGAATAGAGAAAGAAGAATATTGTATATAAATCATGCATGTGAATCTGTCCTTGTAAGGAACACATAAATAGAATCTATTATTTACAGTATGTTACAGAGGTACATGTAATTTGTGCAACTAAGCAACAGTGCATTATGTGAAAATGCATTATGTGACTTTAATGTGCAGAGTTTCCACCACTGTTAATGAGTGTCACAGCTCTCGGGAAAAAGCTGTTGCCATGCCTTGTTGGCGGGCTTTGATGGTCTTGAGTCTTCTACCAGATGGAAGAGGCTGGAAGAGTTGGTGTCCAGGATGAGAGGGCTCAGCTAATCTTGCCAGCATGCTTTGTGACCCTGTTGCTGTCAGTGTCCTGAGAGGTTGACAGAGCGTACCCGGAGTTTTACTTGCTCATGTGAGGTGGAGGACTCAAACCAGATGGTTATGGATGAAGTGAGGATGGCTTGATGATTGCTGCATAAAATTTAATCATCAGGGCCTGAGGTAGTTTGAATTTCTTCAGCTACAGCAGGAAGAACATCCTCTGCTGTGCTTTCTTGGCAATGGTGACCAGGTTCCTCTCCCACTTCAGGTTCCTGGATATGATGGGACCTAAGAACTTGAGTGACTCTACAATGGAAACAGTAGAGCCATTCATGATAAGGGGTGGGAGAGTGGAAGGGTCTTTTGTGCATTCAGGTGACAGGTGATTGTGACTGCACCAGGACTCCAATTGTTCAACTTCCTTTCTGTAGGCATATACCATTAGTCAGGAGACCAACCATGGTGGTGTCATCAGAAAAATTCAGGATCTTTACAATTGGCTCTCTGGAGAGGCAGTCATTAGGTGGTGTAGTGTTAGGGATGCGACCGTGAACACATTTCGTTGTTGCGTGCTGTGGTGTGTCAAAAATGACAATTAATCACCCTTCACTTACAGAGACTGAAGAGAAGGCTATGAGAGAACAAAACTTTGTGGTACTCCAATACTGGTGGTTCGGATCTCTGATGTGTTTTCCGAGCTGCACCTACTGACTTCTGTTGGTAAGGAAGTTGGTGACCCTCCGGCAGATGGGATCTGGCACAGATAGCTGGGACATTTTCACCTGCAGGAGCTTTCGTGCCATGGTCTTAAAAGTTGAGCTAAAGTCCGCAAGCTGCACCCAGCCTTAGGTCTTTTGGCTGTCTAGATGCTGTAGCATGAAGTGTAGGGCCAAGTTCAGAGCATCATCAAGAGACTGCAGGGGGTCCTACAAAGGGTGTGTGATGGCTTTCAGGTGGGCTAGGACCAGGTGTTCAAAGTCTTTCATAACTACAGTACAGAGGTCACAGTAACTGGCCTGTAGTCTTTAAGTCCTGTAATTCTTGTCCAGATGGTGGAGGAATTGAAGCTTGTAGGTACAGAGCAGAGTTACAACGATTTGTTGAAAGTGTCTGTGAAAACAGGTACTAGTTGATCGGTGAGGGCAGAGGTGATTGGATAGAGAGACTAGCAGAAGGCAGGGCTGAAAGAGACAAGGTGGGGGCAGAAGTGATTGGGTTGGAGATGCTCTGTTTTTGCTGTTTTGACCTCTGTCTGTCTCCACTACTGAATGCCACCTCCCTTTTCCTACAAACCTGTCCGAGTTCAGCTGAATGACGTCATAGTGTCTGTGTACTCGTCCATGCTGTCTGTTGCCTCTTTGAAAACAGGCCAGTTTGCGGATTCGAAGCAGCCCTTAAGCTTCTCCATGTCTCCAACAGTCCACTTTCTCACTGTGGTGATAACAGGCTTGTTGGCTTTTAGTTTTTGCCAGTAAGTTGGGATAGATGGACAAGTGTGATCAGAAGAGCTGCTCACATGACAGCATGATAACGTTACCTCTTCAGACAGAAAGGTTTTTTCAGCTTTGGAGGTTTGTAATCTTGATAGACAGCAGTGAGACCATCTGCCCTCAGATGACATCTGGGAGGAAGTGGGGGCTGTTTTCCCCCTGTTTTGCTTACTGACCTTTCTCAGCACACTGATTCTGTTTCTGCTATTAGCATTAAGTACTCCACTTATCCACTTTCAACCTGTGCCAAAGAATGAGCCACTTTCCCAGCTGTCTAAAATATATTTAAACCTCTTCAATTGTAAGCATTTACTTTCCCTGAAGAAATACACAAACAACTCAGATGAGATTCCAAAATTTTCTTTTCAAGTGAGGAACAGTCCTTGTAAAAGCAAACTGTGTTTAACATTAAGTGTTTTCTTTGGATTATAAGACACATTTCAGAAAGGTAGTAGGGAGCAAACCTGGTTTTCCTGTGTAAAACAGCTAAGCTGAGAGGCAAAGTGACATAATGCCTCTCCTCTTTGGAAAATTAAAATTCAGAATTAAATTAAACATTTACAAGATTTTTAAAAGATGTTTAAAGATGACATTAATCATTAAACTGGGATCAGTTCTCTGAAAAAGTATCTATCAATGCACATTTAATGTTTTAAATTGTTAATGCTGGTACATATAAATATGAATATGTTTTGAACCAAAGTGTTAATCACTATTAATTTGTCCTAATATTCAACATTCTTTTTTTTTCAAAATGATAAATGCATATATTGATAATGTAAATATGTGTAACTTTATACATATCAGCCACAGCTAGTCGTGGTTAATTTACAACTAAAATACTTTATTAAGAAGATAATGGCATTTTAAACATACATATGGAATATGGGACATATGGAACATCGATGTTAATGGGCAGTTTTGTGATCTTAATCACTCAATTTATGAATGCCATTTAAAAATGTATGGAACACTTTTTGACAAAACGAAATAGACGTAAATAAAATAAATAAAAAAATTTAAATGTTTTTATAAATGGCAATTAATTAACTTAAAATTTGGATTATGTTCTGTAATTGTCACGTACAGCCTCACCCTGCTTGTCTGTCTGCTCCCTGTTTCCCGTGGGCGTGGCTCTAAACAGGCCATGCCTGATGCTCGTTTGTCTTGCCTCCTGTTCCTGCCCGCATGGTAACCATTCACAGCTGCCCCATGTATTCCCAGTCCTGCGCTCCCCAGTACTGCCATTGTTGCCTTTCTATGTCTGTTACCCTGTACTGTGCCTCAATAAAGGCCCCTGTGTGGGTTTGGCCTGCACTGCAGCCTGCCTTTGGATCATACCTTCCCCTCAGAATGTGACAAATAATGTAACTCATCAGGGGTGGCTTTCCCGAAAGCTCTGTAGATCTAAGTAATTCATTATCTCATACTTTATCATTAATTGGCGAGCATTTCCCGAAGCCCTTTATAGCTAAAGTAGTTCGTTGTCTCGTTCATAGATTTACGAGTGATGATGTCCCCCCACTCCCCCACAGCAATCACAAATATTTATGGAAGCAAAAAGTACCCATTGGCCAAGTCACTGAATGCCACATTTGAAGTGTTGCCTAAACAATAAATACATACATACATACATAAGTACATAAATAAATATATATAAATTAATGAATAAGGAAAGAATAATTGTGTGTACCATGCTGGACTACAGCCATACAAAGTAACCCTTTCAAAGTAACCCAATCTAGTGATACTTAAAAGAAAAACTACTGCAGACTCCTCACAAATGATAACACACAAAAAAAGTTAAATATGTAAAAACAATACATTTATGCACATGGAAAAGGTCTTAGACGGCCAACATAACCCAAATGCACATTGTAGAATATGAGCTCCTGATCCATACCATATCCGCAGGTACTGTACTTCCAGCAAAGATTAAGTATGCCATTCTCATTTTGCAATTAGCATTTTACAATTAATAATTTACAGTAAATTATTTTGATTAAATTGGGGTAATTCCTCCAAATTGTCACTATGAACCAGACCTAAATATGAGCAGAAAAATAAATCTTATAAAGCAAAAACAGCACCCTCTACTGTCTCATATGTGCTTAGGTATATCCTTCCACACAACACATCTATTACCTTCTTCATCATTGAAGAATTACAGTTTCTCTCAGTCGCTTTGGTGCTTTTCTCACATCACTATTAACATTTGCACAGCAGTTAGTGTATTTCTCAAAACAATTGGTGCAAAACTGCAAAACCTAGTGGATAACCTGCAAAAGCACTTGATCAAAATTGATAATCCATTCCTCAAAAGCAAGTATTCATGTCAATGAAACTGCCAGTGTCATCAAAATGAGAAGTCTTGACACCATCTTTATGAACAAGATAGTCAAACGGCTTTGGCATGTTTTCATTATGACAGTTTACAGTATTCTCTCAGTGTTTTCCAATGCAAAAGAAGGTCAGAACTCGGTGACACTACCTGAAAATGCTCAAGACAGCACTATACACTTTTTGTACAGCCATTTACAGTAAAATCTACAGTAAAGTTAGACATTCCTGTAGTTAGGGAAGTAAGTGAGTACAAGACACTGACGTATGTTTCACATTTTTACTGTGTAGGCTGTTTGTAATTCTACAACATTGTGCAAAAGAAAAATGCTCTACAGTCACTTATGTAGAATAAACATAAGAAACACCCTTTTGGTAGAGCGGTGCACAAATGTGAACAATATAACAGCACATATTGTAACTGAACATACGCTAATCATTCTGGCACATCCAGACGTTCCTGTCTGTCTGGCCACATATTTTCATCTACATCACAACGGATATCATCCCTTGCAATGCAGCGAGGAAAGTATCTCCTGGAGTGGTGAATCCACCCTCTGCATGCTGCATCCATGGCTGCTCGTAGGGTCGTTTGCACATGTGATTGCCGGTCATAAACCTTCCACCTCCAGGCAAAGAAAAACTCCTCTATCGGATTAAGGAATGAGGAGTAGGGAGGGAGATATTCAACCAGCATTCTGTCATGTGCTACAAACCACTGTCTGACCAGATTTGAGTGGTGAAAATGGACATTATCACATACAACAACATACTTGTTGAGTTGGCCTCCACCCCTCTCATTCTCATGGACTATGTCTCTGTAAAGAGTGTCTAAAAAAGTCAGGAGATGTTGTGTATTGTATGGACCAAGAAGAGGAATATGGGTGAGGATGCCATTGTCTGAGATGGCTGCACACATTGTGACATTCCCTCCACGCTGGCCTTGGACATCAGTGGTTGCTCTCTGTCCAATGCGATTTCCTCATCAACGTATATGAATGTTTGCAGTGGTTCCCTGGCTTCCAGCTCCAGTACACGCTTTAGAGAGAGAGAGAGAGAGACAGGGATAGAGAGAGAGAGAGAGAGAGAGAGAGAGAGAGAAATGTAACAGCTTTTCCTGTGTAACATAATGCATTTTGTATGTTCTGTGAATATATATACAGAATTGCTAGTCTACTGCATGGAACTA
>JAODKM010000016.1:20064664-20076819 GCA_026780845.1 Petrocephalus sullivani | reverse complement strand
CGACCTGCCTCGCCTTTAATCATACTTGCACTCCGCAGGCCAAGCCCAGCCGCCTGCCCAGGCACACCCCGGCCCCCGCCCCACCGCGCGGCGCACCCCTCCGCCCCTAATGTGCAGCTGGTCTCTATACACTCAGCCTGGAAAAAGCCCAGGAAGAAAAGCGCACTGTTGCTGTGGAGAAGCAGAACTTGGAGCAGAAAATGAGGGATGAGATAAATGGGGCCAAAAGAGAAGCACACCGGCTAAGAGAACTGCGGGAAGGGGCTGAGAGCGAGCTCAGCCGCCTCAAGTATGCCGAAGAGGAGCTTGTGCAGGTGTTACACCACGACGCTGCCACTGTGTCACACCATACCACTGCCACTGTGCACTCTGTTATACCACACTGCTGCCACTGTTACACCACACCGCTGCCACTGTGTCACATTGTGCCGCTGCCACTGTACACTCTGTTACACCACACCACTGCTGCTGTGTCACACCACGCTGCTGCCACTGTGCACTTTGTTACACAACAGCGCTACCACTGTGTCACACCACACCGTTGACACTGTCATACCAAGTTTATTATTAATACATTTGCAAAAATTTCTAAAATTACATTTTACATTATGATTATAGAACATTGAGTATAGACTGGTGAGGGAAAAATTCGTTTAAATATTTTTAGCATAAGATTTCAACATAACAGAAAATGAAAAAGTGCGACTGCCTGAATAGTCCTACTTCCTGAATGCACCATGCACAGGAAAGAATGACATGCAGCTCATGCAATGGAATACCCTTGAACCCTTGAAGTTTACTAGATAATCCAGCAAACCGCACGTAACTCACCAGTGGAATGTGATGGGGTGGTGTGTATTTGTGGTGGTGTGTCTTGCTTTGGTGTTAGAGCAGCAGTGGGCAGGGCCTGTCAATGGATTTTACCTCCATTACGACCTTGCTGCCAATCTCAGAATGTGTGACTTGTAAAGTCCCTGCCAATAAAGGTTGGTTTCAGTATGAGTGGTAGCTGTTGTCTGACTGTCTTTGTCAGTGTGTAATCAAAGCTTTCATATCTTTTACTTCCTTTTACGGGTTTTCTGTCTTCTAAAATTGTTATTTCAAGGAAATATATTTATATGTATTTTGGACTGTGGCTCCTTACAGAACCTCTGGCCTCACCCTCAGTTGTGATACATTCCCACCCTGGGCAGGTACGCATGGCCCTGAAGCGGGCAGAGAAAGAGCTACAGGCAGAGTGGTCAGTCCCAGAAGCCCTCCAGATGTGGCTGCAGCTCACCCATGAGGTGGAGGTGCAATACTACAACATCAAGAAGCAGAGTGCAGAGCAGCAGCTGACAGTGGCCAAGGACGAGGTGAGGACATCAAGCCATTACATCAGTTCCTGCTCCAGTGTTTTCAAACAAAGATTTACACTGAAATTTAGCTGAGGTTCAATTCAATTTATTTATGTATAGCGCATTTCAAAACAGAGTCGCCCCAGGCCCTTTACATGGCTGTGTTGTGATCCATAGAAACATCATTAAGACAGACTAATACCAATAACAAATAACAGAACAACAGAAAAGGAAAGACAGAAAGAAAGAAAGAAAGAAAGCCAGATAACGACGGAGGAGAGGAACCAAAAACTCCAAGTAGGGATTAAAAAAAACCTCAGAAGGTCCAGGTAAACTGGCTGCCCAACCCCCTTGGGTATGCTAACATTACTGATAAAGAGTGAGCTTGCTTGCTGAAAGGAAGATGTAAACTGTGATGAAAGTCCATCAGTAAGTCAGTTCTCCACACTGGCCTGTGTAGGGTGGCAGATTGAAGGCTGCACTCATGGTATTACAGTTTGTAAGTCACATCCATAATGTCGCCCTATCAGCAACATAAGCTGTCACGGACAAAGTAAGACATATGTGATCCATGTTGTTGCAATGTGTGCCAATTCATGTAAAAAATTCTCAATCTTCCATGTTTTGAACACAGTACACAGTACTTTCAAACTGTCAGACAAGTTTACAGTTTTACTATGAAATTTCACTGCGCGTTTTTTTTCCTGGGGCTGTTTTGTATTTTTATTTTTTTAATTAGAAAGTGAGAACATAATTGTTTTAGCCTGCCATGTTTGATTTCTGGAAGGTGCACAGAGTAAAGCGAAGCAGTCATGGACTCAAAGGACTAAGGATGGCAATTCTGAGGTTAAATTAGGCAAAATCCATTCACCCCCTCCCAGATAACAATGACTTACAATGACTAAAATTACTTTAGTCTCCTGATATAACACTAATAGGACCGTCTGTCTAAGTGTTGTTGTCCACATTGTTGTTCTCTTGCTACAAATCCATTCTACATGAGAGGTTGGTAATTTAGTGAATATAATCCTAGGAGGAAGCTCTAGTACCCCTGAACACAGTTAGTTAACCTGAATTTGGTGAAATATTCAGCTTTATAAATAGGTAAAAAATGGAATCTAATTGCCAAATTGCCCCAGGTATGCATGCATGAGTGACTGGTGTATGAGTGTGCCCTGCGATGGGTTGGCACCCCATCCTGGGTTGTTCCTTGCCTTGTGCCCATAGGCCCCAGTGCGTGAGTGACTGGTGTGTGAGTGTGCCCTGTGATGGGTTGGCACCCCATCCAGGGTTGTTCCTTGCCTTATGCCTGTAGCTTCCAGGACAGACTCCAGACCCCCCGCGACCCTGAACAAGACAAGTGGTTACAGAAAATGGATGAATGGATGGAAAATGGAGGCTGCTTTGTATATGCAGCTAATAAAAAAATATGTAAATGTTGTTACAAGAATAATCACATTCTTACGTACATATTCATAAGCAGCCTGGTGGTCAAAATCAGTTAGTTCCTTAGCTTATCTGTCAATATTTCTTTAGTTTAGTCTGAGGAAAATGTGTTTATCTTCTAAACTTATAACTTTATTCAGTCTCTTCTTTTTTTGCAAACTTCATCTACATGTTTCCATCTACATCTACATGTTTCCATCTACATCTAAATGTTTCAGGCAGAGAAACTCAAGAAGAAGAGAGGCTCTGTGTTTGGGACCCTGCATGTTGCCCACAACTCCTCCCTAGATGATGTGGACCACAAGATCCTGGAGGCAAAGTAAGATAACCATGCATCTCAGCCCACTGTGCAAAACATCAGATCCCTCAGATGGTTTCTCATAGCAGGAAATAGACTATTTTGAAAAGTAGGTCAATTTCTGAGTATGGTAGGATTGCAGTGCAGATTTCTTTGCAAGCTTGACCTTTGACATTTGTTGTTGGCCTTTCTGTGCGTGCCCCATGTGCACGTGCTCATTTTTATTTACAGAAAGGCTCTGTCAGAAGTCACGGCATGCCTGAGGGAGCGGCTCCACAGATGGCAACAGATCGAAAAGCTATGTGGATTCCCCGTGGTGCACAACTCCGGCCTGTCCAGCCTAACAGCAGCCCTCTACTCCGATCACAGCTGGGTGGTCATGCCCAGGGTCTCTGTGCCCCCCTACCCCATTGCCGGTGGTGTGGATGACCTTGATGAAGACACACCACCAATCATTCCACAGTTTAACAGTATGTATATCAAATAGAAAACTTTTCCATCCATACATCTTGCAACTACTTATCCTGGTCAGGGTTACGGAGGAATCATTTATTACTGAAATTAATGTTGGTAATGTCTTATTGTGTGTAATTTATCAATTAAACTTTACCATATGTATGTGCACATAAATCACAGTGTATATATATGGGGTCTGTGGATGGTTCACTATCAATCACAATTTTGCCTATCCGTAGTAAGTCTTAGCACGTATCGCCAACAGATATGGGACAACTACTGTACTGGTTTATATAACCTTCACAGCTGTTTAGGAGAGTTTATTTATGCAATAATCTCTTATTACCAATTGTGCCTCCAACCCTGACAGACCCACTTCTGAGGCCCCCACTGACCCGCAACAGCAGCCTTTGTCGCTCTCGACGCAGTTTTCTGGGATCCCCTCCGCCTGGTCTTCCCTCCCCCGACCCCGACCTTCTTTCCATGGCCAGCATCCCCCTCTCCCACCACCCTGAGGAAGAGGAGGAACAGATCTTCTTCACAACAGATAAGAAGGGGTAAGGTTGGCACATTGCACACTTTCATTTTTCATTTTTATGGAGCATGGAGCCATGTTTCTGTTCAGTGAAGCTTGTATTTTTTCCAGTCTCCCGTATGTACATATTTTTGCATCCCACCATTCTGACATTCAATGAGAGTTGAGTTACCAGTTAATTGCAGAGGTTAAGCCACTCACTTATTCTTCATGCTATAACCAGGGCCTGATGTCTTTTATCCTTCTCTCTAGGGACACCCCCGACATGCACTCAGACTCTAACTCCATCAGCTCCACTACAGGGTGGAGGCCATATCACGCTTCCTCTTCAGGTGGCCAGGAGACACCCACACGTAGGATTTCCCGGGAGGAGCACTTGGCCCTGGAGCTGGACTTGTCCGCCATGCCTGAGCGTCCCCTCAAGGGGTCTCCCGATATTACTCGGCTCACGGAGCCCCCAGGCGCACCCCTGAGCCCTCTTGGTAAAGTGGTTTATAATGGCATCCTGGAGAAGTCCTACAGCCTGGGCCAACTTCCCAGTGCTCCACTGGCCCCGGGTGAACGTTTCCTGTCTGCCGCATCGCTGGACACTGAGCCCAAGGTGTCCAGAGAGGACAAACTGCAGAGACAGCCCTCCCAGGACTCCTCTGAGAATGGCGACAAGCTGAAGAGATCCTCCTCAAAGATCAAAAGTTTATTCAAGAAGAAAAAGTAAAGAGTAGCATTTAGCCTTAAATGGACATGTCAACAAAAGCCAAAACATGCAATTTACTATGTTGTTGTTTCTCTCTTTTGGAATGGAATGTAGCTCAGTCTGGGCCGTCCAGATTAGACGCCTTCTTCATCGCCTTTTTGTTCTCCCACAGTTAACAGCTTTCAATGGTCAAGGGTCATTCTAGCTGTCAGCTGCACAACTGTGAAGACGGTAACCTGTTTACTGTATTCTGTCATTTTGTAATTGAGGGATTAAAATTGAGTCTTTGAGCATTAGATGAGTTCCTGTTGAAGGAGGCTTACAAAGCTTGTGTACTTGACTAACTCCCTATGAAAATTGTTTTATCAAAGTTTGTTGCACTACTGCTTTCCCGGTGAAGAAGGGATGGCTGCTTATGGAGTTCTCAATTAGCAATGAAACAAAAATATGTATATATACATAAATGCTCACCCACACATACGTGTGCATATGTGTGCACGGACATATAGAGAAAGCGAATATAAAACATTCTTTGGGAGTGTTTTAATTTAGATTTTCTTGATGGGTTGTACAAAGGCAGGTCCAGATTTCCCCAGCTCGCTGTGACCCACCAAACCTGTCAAACCCTCATACTGTGCTTACTGCAATAAGAGCCCCAGATGATCCTTGGGTTTGATATCACTGTGATACAGCTACAAAAGATAATTTAACTTCTGTCTAGCCTTTTTATAAGGTATTTACTGCAGTGAGGCCAATGCCTCATACAGCAAATGGTCATAGTTCTGTTTCCACGCAGCGCAGTGTATCAGATGCTGGCCGACAAGCAGACAATTGTTTACGAGATGTTAGGGCTTTGGACGTGTGTGAATCTTTGCATACTGTAGAATAAATTAATAAAAATGGAGGCACTATGCTCCCTGCTGTGATTTTTTTTCATGCTGTTTAATACTCTTGATGGGTGACTATGTGCTAGTCATGCATTGTCTTGGCCAGCATATTTTTGTTCCTTAGTTAATGGGTGTAATAGGAAGTGGATGTATTTAAAGTATTAAGATGAAGCTGTTAAGCAACCAGAGTAGTTTACATGAAAGTAATGCAGCGGACTGCGTGCATTTTATTTTGGAATGGTTAGATAGTGTCTCGGATGCTGTTTACCATCTGTCTCTCTGTAGCTCTGGCTGCTGTAACTATTTTTATACAAATTATAAAGGTACTATTTAAAGTATTTTTATTTTTAGTCTGTATTGTTTAAAAACCAATTGTTTACATTCTTGCATACAAGTAACATAATGATACATATGTTGCTAAAATGAATTTGGCCTCTACAAAATTCCTTTCCCTTTCATTATGCCACATAAAAAAAGAATAAGCAATTGTCTATGTCAGCAATAACATCTAATTAGTCACCAAGCCATTAAGTTGTGTAAAATCATAAGCTAATTTTTGATAGAAAGCTAGTGGTGTGCTGCTTTATATTTAAGACATTAGTAAGCTCCACAACTCAACAGAGCTGCCCTGGCCTTGTCTTAATGCTACATTTCAGTCCATTCCTCAGAAGCTCTATGGGGTTGAAATCAGAGCTCACTGCTGTTTCTGATGTTACCCTCTTTAGACCAAATTACTTGTTAATTTTGCTGCCACAGTCATTTTCAAAACATCAGATGGGTATCCTGTGGCATTTCGTACTTCATTGACACGATGAGTATCTGTATTGATTCATTTATAAAAAATAACAGTGATGACATGACGAAGCTCCTCTGCACAAACACAATATCTATTTGTACAAAACTGGTCAAAAAACTTAAATAAGACAAGTTTTCATTCTTCAATATGTATTCAACAAGTTGAATCATTCATACTTCATACTATTTCATACTTCTCTTTAAAAAGAATTAACTAAAAAAAACTATGTATACTTGAATTATATTACATATGATCTGTAATTGAAATTGACTTACTTTCAATGCAATTACTTCCAATACAAATAAATAAATATAAAAACAGAATTAAGAAAATATAATTTTCAAAAATTATCTGACTTGCCATGGAATATACATTATCTAGTTCTAATAGTACATTTTTAACATTCATAATACAACTACTTATTTAAATGTGTCATATTAACATGGATCAACAAATATCTACCAGGGATAATATATGTTTATGTATACGAATATATGTCCAGTACATCTTGTTTGTTGATCCCGACTTTTTGTCAACCTGACACAGCTAGTAGATTTGTTTTGCTAAATTCACTGAACTACAAAGCAGTTTCTCTTTTTTTTCATTGCATGCAAGTCATTAAGCTTAAAGATAACTGGGATTTAGGAGCTCGGTTTTTGGTAACTGACTGATCTCATACCATGCAAGCCTTTTATTTTTTAGTTTTTCTCCCATAAGCATAATCTGCAGGAGATTTGAAATGTCTGGGCAAATGGTATTTTGAACAGTGTAATATTTACTTGATGTGTCTATTTAATTTCCTAGGCTTTACAAATATTTCATAACTAGAAAGATATTTTCAATTTGTTGGCACTGATGTGTATTTTATAGGAATCGTTCTCTTAAGGGAGTTCCCTTAAGAAGTGAATTTGCCTTGTAACTGTCACAATAGAAAATAACCGGACTTGTCATGTGACAAATGATTTGACATTTGGCAGACTTATTGGAGAAGTCAAACTCATAATTCACATTTCTGTTTGGCATATTTTTCTGTGCATACTACCAGTTCTGACCAGTTAGATAAAGGAATCCTTGGTGGTAACAATTATTGAAAGTTTATGAAGTACTTTGTGTAGAACTTTACACTGTAATGTAACCCACCTTACCTTGGTGTGTGTGTGATTTTTGAACTTGGATCCAGGATTCAGGCACTTCTGCACAGGCACAAATATGAAAATCATGTTGGAGGAGCCCCAGTGTCCATGTGGAGAGACAGGAGGATAGGAAGGACCCTTCTGATTAGTGGTTGCTAGCATGATGCCCCTTACCTGTTCTTTTGGTCACTTTTATTGCAAGAGCTACATGCTGGGGGTCAGGGGTCAGAGGTCATCACAAGAGTGGCTCTGTTTGGTGTCCATTTATGGAGGTCAGTTGGCAGGCAGCGGGTTATGGAGCTAGCCCAATAAAGGGAATACATTTGGCAATTTCTTTAATCCAACTGTATCCAGTACATTTCGTATATCAGGATATCAGGGATGACCTGCCAATGTGCTCTTTGACATAATGTGACATTTTAAGTCATGTCATATGTATCACAAAATGAGACCGTAAAAACATTATTAAACTTCATTGCTGTTTATGTGTTTGAGTTTACTTGCCTCCTTCACTGGTGCTTATCTTATGCAGTTCACATTTCTCTCATGAGCTTAGTTCAATGACTGTTGCCTTATTTGTGTCATTCCCTTGATCCTATTTAGTCTTTTGCTTTAGGATTAACTATTGCTCTGACAGAAAGCATAAGCTCACTCTACTATTACGTTGAGGAAAAAGTGACTTTATTTGATACATTTAATAAAGACAACTTAATAATGCAGAAGTATTATGCACAGTTAAATTTTGTCTAAATTTGTTTAATTTATTTAATTTGTTTGAATTGTTTAAATTAATGTTGCGTTTAAAAAAATGCCATTTTTGATCTCACCACTAGATGTCAGTATTATGTTGTAGGAAACAATTGAGACTCATTCACATTTATAGGTTTTTCTCTGTCGCTTTGGTACATTTCTCAGATTATCCTTAACATTTACAAAATAGTAAGTGCATTTCTCGAAACAATTCATACAAACAGCACCACATAATGGATTACTTGCTAAAGCCTGCAACTTTCTCAAAATCCTTAGTTTATCCAAAATTAAATATTTATGTCACTAAACTTGTCTGTGCCACTAAACAAGATGGTCAAAATATCAATATAACAGTGCACTCTGAAAGTATTTTCTGATGTAAACTATAGCTAAGGTTTGATGACAATGGTTGAAAATGCACAAGGTTATTAGATTATTTTTCTCTATAGCTTATATCAATTCCAACAGAACAAAGTTACATATACTGTAACACACAAGCATGTATAGCAGGGCTGCTCAATCCTGCTCCTGGAGATCTACCACCCTGCAGAGCTTAGCTATGTTGAAGCAAAGCTGACTCTAATACAGAGATGCTTCTGAAAGTCCTGATTATCAGTATCAGGTGTGTTAAATTAGGGCTGCACCTAAGCTCTGCAGGGTGGTAGATCTCCAGGAGCAGGATTGAGCAGCCCTGATGTATAGTATGCATGTGTGTGTGTTCTACAGTATATGTACAGTATGTAACTGTAAAAAGTATATCTACTGTAGACTATAAAATGCCAGTGGAATACTGTAATATGAAACATAGCAGTACATCTACAGTATTACACCACCCTTTGACCAGCTTAAGCCATTGTAAGGCCATGATTGAGGACATGGTACACAGCTGTGGCCCTTACTTCATCGGGAACATGCCTCTGTTCTTGGCCTCTTCTTCCTCTGTTTTGCCTCCCCACCCTTCCACCATGCAGCCTCACTCTTCTTCTTCTTATCGGCCATTGAATTTGTTCATTTCCTTATTATTCTTCAATTGTCAATTTGTAACACTGCTCTGTGAATATATGCTTGTCAACCAAACGTTCATGAGATGCACCTCTGAGGTAGTTTAGAGAACATTAGTTGATCTAGCACAGATCGAACACACTTCAGTCATTCCTCTCTATTGATGAAAGTCAAGATTCAACTGCGAGAAATTCATTAATCCAGGACACATTTACAAAAAAACTGCAGAAGACATGTATAGAGATTATGCTTGACAGATTATGACAACTGGTTCAACCATTTTGCATGTATTGACTTATGCAATGAATTAATGGCTAGATGTTTTGAGGAGTAAGACTATTTAACTAAGAACTAGTATACTGTACATTTTGACCAGCATAACATAAACAATTGATAATTTAGGAATCGGCAGACAATTGTACGTAATCATTTGCATGACTATGCCAAAACATTTGCAATTTGAATGAGACTTTGCATTTATGATGTGCACAAGTGAATTGAGGGTGTACGTTTAGTTATGAGAATTTCCTTTCTGATCTGAGAAATGTACCAAAGCGACTGAAAAAACTGGACTGACATAAAGGTTTATGCAGTATATGTTGTTCCCAAACCATAATTTTCCAGAAAATTATGAACTTTTCTCTCTTTACAAATGACATATACATAAGAAGTATTTACTAGACAGCTCCGCTAATGACAAAGATTATCAGTATTTTATTATGCTTTTATTTCCATTTTCCTAAAGTTGCTTGAAGAATCTAATCTAATTTAGATTAATCAATCAATGAGTTTTGTTTTAATATTATATGATATGATGGTCATATCATGGTTATAGTAGCTGCAAAAGGATTAATCTGAAAAATGATATTTTCCATGCAACACATTATTCCACATTATAGGCACTGCTAAGAGAAGCTTCAGCAAATGTGTCATGGTCATGAACCTGAGGTAAGTAAAAAAAAAAATCTACTTCAAATTGGTAACGGGTGTGTATGTGTGTATGTATGTATGTGTACACACACACACACACACACTCTTTACTGTACGCTCCTTACCAATTTGAAGAATATTTTCTTACTTCACTTTAACTTGTTCCCATGTCCTGACTGTGCTTTTGTTTCATCTGGAGTCATGACAATTAAATAATAATTTATGTGACACATTTGAAATGTAACACTGAAATGTAAACCCCGTCGGGTTTTGTTTATGTCTACGTCGCTGTCTATGCCTTGTACGCTAGCAGTCACGCTCGCTCCCGTTTTGCCCGCTGTATCCACCCTGTCTACCCTAAATAAACGTCCCTTTGAAGGGCTCAACCCTGCAGCCTGCATCTATGTGTCGTAAATCCCGCTCCCGGCGTGACAGAAAACCCGACCCGAAAAAACGACCCAGCGGCTGCACCCAGGTTCCTGCGGAGCCTCCCTACCTGCGGGATGCCTGGCTCTGGCACCGAAGAGTCGAGTTGGCGGAGGGCGACCTGCCTCCGCTCATCTCAGACCCGCCAGCCCCCCACAAGCGACCCGGCGGCGGCAAGCCGGCACCTCCCGGCTACCCGGACGACGAGGACCCGGAAGAGGGTCCAATCGGGGAAGAGGAATTCTTCCTCTGGCGAGGGGACCTACTCCTCACCGAGGAGGAGTACTTATGGGCCGAGGCAACGGAGCGGCTTGAGCGCCGCCTCGCCCGCCTGGAGGAGGAAGCCAGTTGACCCCACGGCGCTTCGCTCGTCCGCCGGCGCTGCCTGCGCCCCGGAAGCCCGCAGGGCTCTGCCTGGGCTCCGTCTCCCTCTGCGAGGGTGACACCCGTCCGCACCAGGGGTGCTCGGTCCGTTGGCGGAGGGAGAGTCCCCGGGACGGCGCAGCCGCGCCCTCGATCTGTTTGGGTGGAGACGCTGCCGCGCCCCCGACGCGTGCAGAAGATGGCACCGCCACGCTTCCGCCCGTTCCCGTGCTGCCGGCGCTTCCGCCCAGTCCCGTGCTGCCGGCTCACGTATCGTCGTCCGTTCCCGGGGAAGACGCCGCTGCCGCGCCCCCGACGGATCCGGGGGTGGACGTGACAGCCCCTCCGGCGCCTCCTCCTGTTCCTGGTCCCGCTCCGGCGGTTCCTCCTGTTCCTGGTCCCGCGCCGGCACCTCCCCCTGGTCCTGCTCCAGCGCCTGTTCCTGTCCCGGTCCCGGCGTCGCCGCCTGTTCCTGTCCCGGTCCCGACGCCGCCTCCTGTTTCTGTCCCGGTCCTGGCGCCGCCCGAACCTCCTGACTCTGCTCCCTCCTCCCCCTGATGGGCCCCGGGGTCTCTGTGGGGACGGTGACTCCACCACGCCCGCTGAGGAGCAGGACCTGGCGGTGGCCCCGCGTCTCCAGGTCCCGGAAAGGGCGGGGTCACCTCCGTCGGGGCCGGTGTCCCACCCCCCCCCGCCCCCTGGCTCGTCCTCGGTCGCCCTGTCGGTGGCTCGTGGGGCGCCTGCGGTCTCTACGGCTCGGCTGTCGCCTGCGGGTCCCCCTCCGATGCCTCCTCCGTCGCCGGTGGTCCGGCCTCCGGCTCCTTGTCCCCTTCGCCCGTCTCTCCTTCTCCCTTGTGGGTTCCCTGCCTGCTCCTGCCCCCCGGTCGCCTGCGGCCCCTACGGTTGCCGCCCCTCGCCGGGGTGGGCTCCCTCAGGCTCCCCGTGTTCCCCCGGCCCCGGGTTGTGTCCGTTCTGGTTTTGTTTCCCCGGTGTCTGCTTTTCGCCCGCCTGTCTCTCCCCTGTTCCCTCCTGGTCCCTTTGTTCCTCCTGGTCCCTCTGTTCCTCCTGTCTCCCCTGTTTTGCTTCCTCTGTGTCTGCTTGC
>JAODKM010000016.1:20052871-20064564 GCA_026780845.1 Petrocephalus sullivani | reverse complement strand
GTAACAACCAACGATTTATACAGGAAAATCATGACGATTAACAAGGTTGCCCAAACTTTTGCATCCCACTGTATATATAATTTAATACAGTTTATTTATGTATTATTTATTTTGCAATTTTGCACAGCAATATTTGTAAATATTTGCGAATATTGTTGCACTGTCATTGTCATTGTGTCATTATGTAAAACTGGTGTGCCCTTAATTTCCTCTCTGGGACAAATAACGTTTTTTGAATTGAATTGAAAAAACAAGACTGAAAGGAAGTGTATTTAGACCTTCAAGACAGGATAGTGTCAGTTCAGAGCCAGTACCAGAGAATTTCTGCAGCTTTGGTGATTCTAAAGAACACAGTGGGTTCCAGCATTCATAAATGGAAGAAGCTTGGAATAACCAAGATTTGAATTTGAATTGATAGCGCAAGGAAGAAAAGAATTTCTTAAAATACTTTCTTAATTTCTTAAAAAAAAAACCATACAAACAGATTGTAGTATACACATATAGTATACTTTAATCAGGCTTTTTTGACCCAGCTTAAAATATATTTACTATGTTAAAATTGTGATAATGATATGCATTTAATGTACTAGAAGTATATTCAATATACTAACTTTGTATTCTTTTGACAATCATATGATGTGTGTAAGTAACTATAGTCCTCTGTGCTAGAGAACAGTGCAGTGTATGAAAATATGATGTCTGTGTAAATAGAGAGTATGATTGTTCATGTAAGAGAGTATAGTATACAACCCAAATACAAGACTTCTGGCATTTTTACTTTTTTGATTTCATTCACAGATTTTTATAAAATTGCTTTTTTCCAAATGGGGATCTGAAAAGATGTCCTCAAAAGTAGGGAAATTTCAGGTTTTACCACACTTTGGGGACATTTTGGTACTCAAAAATGATCTATTCAAGAACACACACACACACACACATCCCTGTCTAAAAGGAAAAACCCCAATCCTAATAACGACACCCTTAACCCAGACCCAGCCCTAACCTTAACCATAAGTAACCAAACACAATACAAGACTTTTGGCATTTTTACTTTTTGGATTGCATTCACAAATTTTTTTATAAAACTGACTATATCCAAATGAGGGCCTAAAAATGTCCCCAAAAGAAAAGAAGTTTCAGGTTTTACCACACTCTGGGGACATTTTGTCACAAATTGAGGCCAGTACAAATTGTTGTTGCATGCTCCTGACATACTGATTCCTATATGGACATTTTGCAGTGGAAAGTATTGTTTATAACAAAATCACCAGTGCCACACTTACTGGCACCCCTACTGTTAATGCTGTTAATATGTACAACCCCCTTTTGCCAATCTTCTCCTATAACATTTCAAAAGGTTGGAGAATACAGAGAGAGGGATCTTTGACCATTCTTCTTTGCACAATCTTTCTAGATTGTCCAGAGTCCTGGGTCCTCTCTTATGCACTCTCCTCTTCAGTTCACCCCACAGGTTTTCCATGGGATTTAGGTTGAGGTTAGTTTCTTCTAAATTTTTCAGTGTGAGATTATGCTACTGCAATACCAAATTCATTTATTTTAAAGCTTTTTACACATCTTTACCAGTGGTGCCAATAATTGTGAAGGGTGCTGTAAAGCTACTTACCTATCTTAACTTAACGATAATAATGAAAACTTGAACTGAATCTAAATAAAGAAGGAACTAGTAATTTTCAGAATATAAAAACTAAACAATGTATGCACTCTGAAACTAAACTGAAACTAAAAATTAAAAACTAAAAAAAACAACTACATTTCAAAATTAGAATAACCCTGTTAGTTACCTTAACCTGTTTAGCAGAGGAGGTAAGATGAGATTTTTTCACTCACTGGGTACATTGACTACAGCTTGCATTACCATTACTTTTGAAAAATCATTACAGTGGTGCAAGTCAGTGCAGGACGGTATTAAATATGAAAGGAATTGGTCCTGTGAACAATGACAGTGCAAAAACAGGCTGAAATGTCATTCCAGGCCTACACTAATGAGAAATGAATATCCCTTCTACCTGCTTAAGCTAGACAAGGCCATGGAGAGCCTGGAGCTTGTTCCAAGCAGAACAGAATTGTCATGTTCACCAACTTTAGTTCCAAATTCCAAATTTTGGATATTCCACCAGTCCTAGTCCCTGCCCGTTCTTACCTGGATATTGAATTTACCTTTCAATTGTTTATGTATATATTTATTTTTTGCCAGCATCCTACTGATGTTTTGTCTGAGTTGTTCACTGTACGGAACCACTTTGTGTTCTTCACCTAGTTTCTTTTACCAGTTTCTGTTTCCTGAATGTGGTTTTCTCTTGGACGTCTTGGATTTCCTGCATTTCACCCTTCTGCCGGGCTTTTTGACTATTTTGAAGTTTGGACTGTGTTCAGATGCTTGGATCTTGTGCAAGTTTTGTGCCAAGGCCCAATAGGCAACACAGGTGACCTCCTAGGGCACCAGAACCCCCAGGGCAGTCCATCCCCCAGGACAGTCCATCAGAGCGTGCAAACACTCTCACAGGCCATAGGAAACACACACAACATGTAAACTCTGCACATCAGAGCGGAGGCAGAATTCAAACTGCCAACCAAGAGGTAGAACCACAGAAAATATACAATGCAAAGTCAGTCAGTTCAATTTCTGAAAATATCTGTTGATTAAGTATGTATGACTGGTGAATCCTATGTGCAGATCTTATTGAGCAGCATTATTTTGTAACAGAATAAGTTTAGGTTTGAATTCTTGGTACTATAACCAGCCCAGTGAAATGCAAATAGAAAACTAAACCATAACACTATAGTGTTGTATCACATAATTTTAATGAACCTGCATTTGTACATGCAATAAAATTTGTATCACCTATGACTTTTATATATGTATTCGGAGAACCTTCATAATCATATAGCGGACACTTAAACACTTAAAGCTGATAAAGTACTGATTCCTGTTGCTGATCTCTTTAACCAGACTTATGGCGAAATGCACAGATGCAGAAAGATGAATCACAATGCAGTTTTCCTTAAGGTCTGAGGGACCTATGAGTGGATCAACAACATTAAGCCCCAGAATGTGCCTTTTGTCCATATCATTCCCCATAACAAGCAGGACCAGTGCAATTTAATATCAGGCTTCTTCTCCCAGGTTTTTTTTTTATGAGAGATGGACCACTGAGACTGCTATAAATATCACACATATATGTTGCTGGCAATAAAGATTGCCAGATGTTTCTGGAGAAAGGCTGCACCTTTGCCCTGCTTTATGAGAAACTGTGTACCTCTTCAATTCAGTTCTCACTATTCTTCCATCAAGTCTCCTGACAATATTAGACCAGGATAGCCTCAATATATTCACAAGGGAATTTTTACTCTGTCAAATAAATTCAATCAATTTTATATATGTCAAACAGTGGATTTGATCTTTCAAACAAAGACTGCTGAGTTTGATTTGAGTGGGTTTAAGAGTGGCCTGAATGAATAAAACATGCTCCTCCTTGAAGTTCCTGTTCCTTATTAAATCTAGGATTCTTCAGAGCTCTCATTGAGCTCAATTGTTGTAAGATAGAAAACATCCTTTACCTCCCCTAAGACTCACAGACCTAAACTACCATTCATATGCATTCTCAAGGCTATCCTGAAAGTAAAACATTTTAATGAACTTATGAATAAACCTGAGATGAGCTTATTCTGGTTGCGCAATTGCCTGACTTTATAGAAATCAAATGAGAAGTCTTCATTTTAATATTTTCAGAGAGGGGGCATCCATTGCAGGGTGACAGAATCCAGTGCTCAGTGATGCTCCTTGTTGCTTTTTATTTCTTTTTTTTATTCATAGCCAGCCACATCTTTGATGTATGACTGTGTATGGCCGTTTGTAGATATTTGGAAATGCAATGAAAATACCTGGAAGTGCATTCTATTTTTTAACATCTCTGCCTCTATCATCTATATATCATCACATCCATATTTATACATTCCTTTTGTCATTGTTTATATGCTTTTTTGAATTTTGCAGTGTGCATTTTTGGTACACAAGTGTATATATTTCTGAATGTATGTTGCATATTTAAGAAAGTGTTTTATACAATATTTAAGATGAATACATTTGTGTGTGTGATTGTGCATTGAAATAAGTTTGCTATGAATGTCACTCTTTTTTAATGTGGTTGTGCGTGGCACTGTGTGGTTGTGTATGAATGTGGAAGTGTGCATTTGGTGATCTTGAGTGAATAGGGTTATGTTTCTCACACACATCAGCAGATGGCACAGTTGCTCTGCAGTGATACCATTCTCAAATGTTGCAGCAGGAGATAGGCCTAGGCCTGCTCCAGCATCCATAATTAATGCTGCTGCTGCTACATGGTGGCTGGCGTGCCACAGGCTGGCTTTTATGGTGTAGGGTGACACCCTGACCCAGCACTACACTGCAATAGAAGAACAATTACACCTCGCTGACGCAGGGAAAATAACAACTCCATTAGTCTTCTATGAAAAAAAAGGAAAATCTCCTTGAATAAAGACAGGCAGAAAGGAGACATACACAGCCTGGGAGAGAGAGAGAGAGCGAGGGAGAGTTAGAAGGGCAGAAATACAGAGGGAATGGATGGCAGTATGTTGGATTAAGACAGTGATCTGCTCTATTATCAGAAATCGACTATGCTGTCCCTCTCATCATATTGAATTTGCACACTCTAGCCAGGCGTGGGCGATACTGTCTGAAACATCCTCCAAAGTTTACTTACTTGGCACCTCAGTGCTGAGGCTGAATTCCCCAGCTACGCAGAAGCCGTGTACCTAGCTGGTATTAACTTCTGCGTGTAGTTTACGTGAATCTGGAGGATTAAAGGTCATGTCCACCAGGGGGCAGTGTGAGATAACAATCTTGGCCAGCTCTTTTGTTTTCCTTTGTATTAGGATGTACATGTGCTGTCTCTACAGCGATCAAGCTGCTAATTTTGTACTACTGCTGCAGCTTTTAGGTTTTCTCTGAATTCTAACCACTGCTCCACATCGTATTCATACTTGCCACATCTTGCCATGCTCTGCCACATATCACTTTAGTATTCCATGCATTGCATTGCATTACATCCTTGCACTCTTTTAATTTTACATATTTTAGTAATTGCACTACTATATCCATATTTATCTATTTACTTTAGTATCTTTTATATCTTTTCTTAAAAAATCTTTACTCTTATTATCTTAGGACCAACCACCAAAGAAAATATCTTGTATGTGACAACGTACTTGGCAATAAACTTCATTCTGATTATATTGTTCGATATCTCATAGTAGTTAGTACACTATGTTGTACAGTGGTCCCTCGTTAATTGCGGTAGTCACGTTCAAAAAGTAACCCGCAATAGGCAAAATCCACGAAGTAGTCAGCTTTATTTTTTACAATTTATTATAGATGTTTTAAGGTTGTAAAACCCCTCACTACACACTTTATACAATTTTCTTAGCATCTTTCTCTGCCTTCTGGGTGCTACCGCAGGTGCCTTTGACGGTGCAAAACGTTTCGTCGATATTGGTGGGTTTGTTGGGGAGAAAACAAACGTACAGTACAGCACTTCAGAGTCACGCTGCTAGCGATCGAAGATTTATGTAAATTTGACAAGCTGAACGCATTCTGTACTGTACAGGAGACAGGCGCAGAGGAGATTGATTGACAATGGTCTACAGCCAATCAGGACCCAGAACACAGTGCGCTGTAAAAAACGAAAGCACGTGAAATTTCACAAAAAAAAATCTGCAATACTGCGAGGCCGCGAAAGGTGAACCGCGTTATAGCGAGGGACCACTGTACTCTTTTTATTATGGGTTTTTATCTAGAATGTTTAGCAGGGAAGTATGATTACACTTACTTAGTGAAATAGTAAAATCTAATATAATTATAAAAATTATGAAGTGTATCTGCAGTGGTGCTTGTCACGTTCAGCCCCGCCCTTCGTGCTTTCCCCCTGTTTTTCCCTCAGGTGGGGCTTGATTAGTTGCACCTGCCCCTCGTTGTGTTTGCCTCGTGTAGTTTGCTCCGCTTGTTTCCCTTGATTGGCTGCCTCCTGTTTGACCCTTGATGTGTTGCCCTATTTTAGTAAGCCTGTGTCCTGTGCCCCCGGTCCGGTATTGTCAATGCTTGCTATCGCGCTTGCTCTCGTTATTTCCCTGTGCATGTTAATAAACGCCCTTGTGAAGGGCTTAACCCCGCAGACTGCCAGTATGGGTCGTTCCTCCCACCGCAAGCGTGACAGAAAACCGGACCCAACCAAGTGACCCAGCCGCTGCACGCCGGCACCGCCTGCACAATCTCACCCAAAAGACCAGGAAGAAGCAGAAGGCTTCTTCCTTTGGCGGGGAGACCAGCTCCTAACAGAGGAGGAGTACCTGTGGCAGCAAGCGGTGGACGAGGAGGACACCGAGCCCCCTACGCCGCGCCTTGTTCCTCCACCGACGCTGCCATCTCCCCGTGCGCCCTCGGGGCTCTTCGTGGGGTCCGCCGCGCTCTCCGTGGGCGACGCCACTCCGTGCTGGGAGGACCCGATCCCAAGGCAGAGCCGAGAAGCCCAGGCAAAACAGTTTTTTGCCCTACAAGGGCTATGGTGGAGGTTGGCAGGAGACCCGTCAGATCCAGGTGATTGTGCTGCCACGCCCCCGATCGGTCCAGGGGAAAATGCCGCGGTGCCTCCGGATCCCGCGCTGCCGGCGCCCGTCTCGCCGCCTGTTCCAGTTCCCGACCCGGCGCCCGTCTTGCCGCTCGCTCCAGTTCCGGTCCCTGTCCCGGAGGTTCCTGCCCCTGTCCCGCCAGCGCTTGCTCCGGTTCCTGTGTCACCTGATCCGGCTCCTTCCTCTGAGGAGGAGGAGGACCTTGACTGGGACCCTACTGGGCTTGCCCTGAAGAGCGCCGTTGAGGTAGGACCTACTCTGCGCCTGCAGAGGGACAAAACCCGGCGCTGGCCCCGCCTCTCCAGATCCCGAAAGGGGCGGGGTCACCTACGTCGGGGGCGGTTCCCGCCCGCCCTGCCCCCTGGCTCTCCCTCGGTCTCCCTGTCGGGGGCTCGTGGGGCGCCTGTGGTCCCTCCGGCTCCCGCTCGGCTGCCGCCTGCGGGTCCCCCGCCGATGCCTCCTCCTTCGCCAATGGTCCGGTCTCCAGCGCCTCGTCGCTCGCCTGCGGTGTCCCCCCTCCAACCTCCTCGGTCGGCGTCACCGTCGTCTGCGGTGGCTGTGACTCCCTCCTCGCCTTCCGGAGTGCCCCCTTCTGCTTGCTCCTCGGCCCCTTCGCTCATCCCTCCTTCTCCCTCGTCAGCCCCTTTGGGGTCCCCTCCTGCTCCTGCCTCCCAGTCGCCTGCTGTCCCTGCGGCTGCCGCCCCTCACTGGGGTGGGCTCCCTCGGGCTCCCCGTTTTCCGCCTCCTTTTGCCCCTCTGCCCCCTGGTTTTGTTTCCCTGGGTCCTTTTGTCCCCCCTGGGTTTCTTCCGTCTGTGTCTCCTCTGTCCCCTCCTGTTCCTTCTGTCTCCCCCGTTTTGCTGCCCCTGTGTCTGCTTGCCCTGCCTGTTGTCTGCCAGTTGTTGTCCGTCCTGCTCCCCGTTTGCCTGTTCTGTGTCTCTGTCCTGTTCCCTGGGTCTCGTTGACTTGTTTTCTTCCTGTTTTCCTGGTCCCGTGTTCTGGTCCCGTGTCCTCGTCCTGTCTCTGGTCCCGTGGCCCCTCCCTGGGGGTTTGCCCTTGGGGGGGGCTATGTCACGCTCAGCCCCGCCCTTCGTGCTTTCCCCCTGTTTTGCCCTCAGGCGGGGCTTGATTAGTTGCACCTGGCCCTCGTTGTGTTTGCCTTGTGTAGTTTGCTCCGCTTGTTTCCCTTGATTGGGTGCCTCCTGTTTGACCCTTGACGTGTTGCCCTATTTTAGTAAGCCTGTGTCCTGTGCCCCCTGTCCGGTATTGTCGATGCATGTCAATGCTCGCTATCGCGCTTGCTCTCGTTGTTTCCCTGTACCTGTTAATAAGAGGGCCAGGACAAGACCGGGAACACAGGACCTGGAAGACAAAAGCAAACCATCAACGAGACACCAAGAACAGGACAGACACACAGAACAGGCACAAGGGAAGCAACCAGGACAACAGCTGACAAAGCACAGGCAGGGCAAACAGACACAGGGGCAGGAGAACAGGGGACACAGGAGGGACACCCACCAGGGAAACAGAGGGACCAGGAGAGAACATGGGAGAAACAGGGGGGCTAAAAGCAGACACAGGGGGCACAAAACCTGGGGGCGAGGAAGCAAAAGGCGGGGAACAAGGGGGAGCCCGAGGGACCCCCCACAGGCAAAAGGCGGCAGCCGCAGGGGTAGCAGGCGGCCGCGAGGCAGGAGCAGGAGGGGACCGAGGGGCCGAGGAGGCAGGCAGAGGGACAGGCGGAGGAGGCGAGGAGGGAACGTGGAACGTGGCCTGGCGCCGGGACGTGGACCTTGGGGACTGGAGCAGGCACCTCGGGAGCAGGAGGTACAGGTGCCTCGGGAGCAGGAGGTGCAGGAACAGGAGGCGCAGGAACAGGCAGGGGTGTGGCGGCGCCATCTCCTGGACCAGACAGGGGCATGGCAGTGTCATTTCCTGGACCGGACGGGGGCGCAGCGGCCCCATCTCCTGGACCGGATGGGGCGCGGCGTCGCCATCCCCTGGACTGGACCGGGGTGCAGCAGGCAACCTTGGGGGGTTGGTCACCCCGCAGGCTGAGGATCTCCCTCAGTGCTGCCTGTATGAGGAACAGCGCCTTCGGGGAGGAAGCTGGGGTGACGGCTGCTAGAGCCTGATCTACAAGGGACAGAGACTGGGAGACGCCGGGAATCGCTTGCAGAGCTGGGTCATTCATTAATTTGTAGGTCAGCCCCTGTAGGGTAAAATACTGCGCCACCCACGTCTTAGGGTCAGGAGCCTGGGACCCAGGAACTAGAGCAGGAGATTCGGGAACAGGAGCAGGCGACTCGGGAACAGGAGCAGGAGACTCGGGAGCAGGAGTAGGAGACATTGGGGTTTCTTTCCGGGGGATACTGGGGACCCGCGGGATAGCGTCCTCAATGGACCTGGCCCCTTTAAGGACCAGGCGCCTTCCCCAGAAGGCTCCTCCCGACACGTAGCAGGACACGGAGCGGAGAGGGAAACAGCCCCTAAGACGACTTCCGGCATCTTCTTTTGTTTTCTTCTCTTCCGGCTCTTCTTCCCTGCTTCAGGTGGCTGGTTAGGAAGCAGCTCAGGGGGCTCTGACAGCGGATCAGGCGCAATCCCGCAGTCGAGCCGGACCTGCCGGAGCATTACCTCTGCAGCCTGGCTGCGAAACTGCAGCAAACTACCATGCGCCTCATCTGCAAGAGACGCGTCCTGTTTGGGATCCATCCTTTCTAGGAGATCCTGGGTTCTGGTTGCTAGGGCGTGGATTTCTGGATCCTCGGTGATGTCGGGCTGTTGTAGCCAGTATATCGCCTCGTTGACTAGATCGAGGTATTCTTCCACGGTCAGCTGGGGCATCTTCTTTAGGAGTCCGGTCATTATGTCATGTCTGGCGGGCGACGTGCAGAGCGGGAAACAAGGTCGGAGTCCAAAAGGTAAGGTGAAGGAGGGTTTATTTAACACAGGCAGGGTACAGCACCAGACAACACAACGACAATGATGACCAGCTTGGGGAAACAAACTTGAACGCGGACTAAAGTACACAGACTCATTAACGCAAAACAAGACACAGCTGGCAAAAGTTGGAATTCACACGAGGGTAACGAGGTAGTGTGGCACACTGGCGGATCGAACGGGCCAGATCATGACAATTATATGTTAAGAGTCACTTGAGAGAGATTACTCAGTACTGTTATAAATTTCAGATTTAGTAAAAAGTAATTGAGTAGATGTTTTAAGTGGAAGGACTAATTAACATAAAACGAGCATAACGCATTTTGACCTAGATGACAAAAGCAAATGAAAATGTAAAAAACAGCAGACAATTGTACACAATCAGTTGCATGGATGCACAAAGCATTTGCTATTTGTTCGAAACAATGGGAATTTGCTGTTATGATGTGCACAACTAATAAGTTGATATGGAGTTTTAGCAAGTAGTTTTGATCTGAGAGATGCACCACAGTGATTGAGAAGAACTGTAAATGCCATGTAAACTATACCATAAAACTTATCCTCTCTGTGGCTTGGAGCCACTTTGCTCTCAGTAGACTTCAGCATCAGAACTGCAGTTGCCTGGTCGAATGAAGCTGTCACCACAGAATCAAACAATGGAAAAATGGAAAGTATGCCACTGGGAGTCATTGCAATATGCATATTTTTGACAGTTAACACTATAATAGATAATGTGACAAATTATTTCACGATTATGCAAAAAATGCCATAATGATATGGTGTGGTATTTCTTGCAAGGAAGGAGATTAGGATTAGGCACTGTGCATTAGGGCCAAAATGAGTGTTTATGTGAGTATGGGAATACCTATAGAAAATCATTATACTACACATTACATTTTGGAAATATTTTTTTCTGAGCTATATTTAGAGAAATATATATATTCTTAGCATCACATGCTTGTTGCCCACTCCATCCAAAGTTTGCTGTGCTCCCCATTGTCATGATCCTGCCCGTCTGATCCTCCTGTTTGCCACGCCCCCTTGTTAACCTCATGTGGAATCCCTGCGTTTGCCATCTGTTTCTTGTTATTGGTTATCAGTCCTGTGTATTTTAGTCTGCGTTTGAGTATGTTTCCCCAGTCCCGTCACTGAAGTAATGTTCGGTTGTGCTGCTCCCTGCTTGTGCCTCTTTGTGAATAAACCCTGTGTGTTCCCGACTTTTGGACTCCCAATCCTGCTTCCCCACTCCGCACCCGGCACCGACCGTTATAGAATGACCAGACTCCCGAAACAAACAACGCCTCAGCTGACCGAGGCTGAATACCTCTCGTAGACAAGGAATTTTCCACTATCAAGGAATATTTCGTAGACAAGGCGATTTACTGGGTGCTGCAGCCCAAAGTAACCCACAGCTCGCGCCCTAGCCGTCTGCACGAGGGACATATTGGAGGGGATGTCCCTGTGGAAGGATACCACCCTCGCTGAAGAGGTGCGCTGCAATCTGCGGCGGCTCTGGAGTGGAGTTGCCGAGGCGATCATGTGGCAGGTGGCCGTGGACAGCGGCGTGCCCCCAGGTCCAAGACTGAAGCTCCCAGAGTTGCCCCCACCTCGCCGCCCGTGGCAGGAGCGAAGAAGCGGAAGAAACAGAGACTAAAGAAGACGCCCGAGGTCTTCTTGGGGGCTGTCGCACTCACCGCTGCCTGCCCTGCTACGTGTCGGGAGGATCCTGAACCCGGCGGTGTTCGCTCCGGACATCGCCCTCGCTCCTCCGCGTTCCATCCATGCACGTCTGCCCGCAAACACTGCTGCTGGCCAGACGCGCGAGCGTGCACCTTCTGCTGTATTGGTGCTGCCAGCGCCAGCAACTCAGCCCTTCCTGGGAACGCGCCTGGCCCTTAAAAGCGCCCCATTCTGGTTCAGAAGATGGCGCCGCCGGGCCCCCATCTGGTCCAGGTGATGGCAGGGCTGATAGTGGAAAATTCCTGAGCCTGAACTTTTTTTCCTTGCCCCCAAGGTGAGTAGGGGTGGGGGTACTATGTATGCGACGCACTTTTAACACATAACTTGTTGGCCCCTGGGCCCAAATATA
>JAODKM010000016.1:20031717-20045386 GCA_026780845.1 Petrocephalus sullivani | reverse complement strand
ACTAACTTCAAAACAGCAGGAGATCATGTGTAGATCTTTGAGTGCATCTGTGAGAACTGCCCACATCAGTGTTTGTGCGTGTAAGAACATATATCAGTATTTAGGTATTTGTGTGGACCAGAAGTGCAAAGCTACACACAATAGGACTAACAGAACCCTCCGTTTAGCTTCAAAAGAAGCTGATTTTCAAAGTTCTTGGAATCAACACGTGCCCTTTTCAGTGTGAATATCAGTCCAGCTGTCCTAAACAGTCTCTCACATGTAGCTGAGGCAGATAGTGGAGTGTTTAGCCTTACTGACAGGTTGAATACTGTCGGAAAAGACTTGAGTACCCCCATTGCATCACCTGGGCATCCCAAGTAAGTCTCCAGCTGTTTGGCGTTTTCTTGGGATCCGGGGGTCTGTTTGATTGCAGAAAAGAAGTCATCCTCTTCTGAAGAATGGGAGGTCTCCACAGCTTGTTCTTTCAAATGACTTTTTATATAGTCAAGGCCTATAAAATAAAAGCATAATTAGTACCAACTTGGAATAATGGAATTTTATTACAATATGATTAATAAAATTGTAGCATTTGTGATGTGTACATAAAACTAAAGATTGCGTTTTCAAGGATAAAGACAACAGTGTGTTACTTACCAAGTTTTAGAATGCATTCATTGCTAGTCCAGCAGGTCTTGAATTTGGGGACAAGAATGGCAGCTGCAATCAGTTCTGGATCTGTAAGCATCTGTCCAAATTGCTTTTCAAGGCCTGAGAGCAGTGCATCAACCAAAGGCCCACAAAACTTGACGGAAATGTGAAGATGCTGGAGCTTTGCTTTGAGCTGTGTAATTGTAGGTAACAACCATCCCATCTGCACATTGCTCTCTCCCTGAAGAAGATCAAGTGCCTTGGCAACTGGGCTCATGGTTTTTACATACGCTGCTAGAAAAGCCAGCTCAACAGGACTGAACCTGTTAAAATAAGAAATGAAAAACAGTTCTCTGGAGATTCTAATGATCCTCTCAACAGCAAGAAAGAGCGAGTTCCACCTTGTGTCATTTGGCCTCAGGAGTTGGAGTTTGCACTTATCTTCAATGACCTCACCAGCTATGGCGGGTCTTGTACTTTTGTTCCACAGACTTGTGCACTTTGCAAATGATGAACGAGAGAGTCGCTTGTAGACTGTGCTGCTAATATTTGCTTCAGATACATCAACAGTTGACACCAAGTTGAGGAGGTGGCAGGCACAACGGTGGTGTTTTGGAAGCTGATATTCCAAGCAGTTGTCCTCATCTAAAATGGCTCCAGCTTCAACAAACTCAACGTCAGCATTCTCTGTCTCTTCATCATCTTCTTCTTCTTCCTCATCATTGTCTACTTTACCACTCTCTGCTGCAAGTGCTAGATTGTTGTTTTCATCAACATGACCATAAACTCTGAATGCTTTCACAAAATTAGAGCCGTTGTCAGTTGTGGTGCGGGTAATCTTTTCACAGATGTTAAACTCGGTGGGAATTTCATTCAGGGCACTGGCAAGGACAGAAAACGTATGGGGCCCTTTAAGCTGTTTGCAGGCTAAGGCAGCACACTGTCTCTGCAGAGTTTGAGGCTCAAGCCAGTGTGCTGTGACTCCTATAAAACTACGTCGGTGTGAGGTCCAGCAATCAGTCGTCGTTGCAATAAACTCAATTTTGCCAATAACTGCTTTCAGACTATTTTTCATGACCAGTGCAGCCTTCTCTACTCTGTTTTTAACAGTGCCACGTGACATCACTGAAACATCAGGTTGAAGGTGAAGAACAAGAGCTTGGAAACCCTGCTGCTCAACAACACTCAGAGGGTGCAGGCCTTGAATGACAAAATTCATGATGACTTTATCAACACTGGCCTGTGACACTCTTTTGGTCTCCCATAGTTTTGGTTGTTTGGAGGCTAGGCCTTCATCTGGTGCTGCAAGTCTTTTGGAAGTGAGGTTTGTGTACCTCTCCAACTGATTTCTGTGTTTTCTCTGGAGGTGAAAAGCAGGCACAGACACACACACACACACAGAACATTAGACTACAAGAAATAAGCACTTTTTCCTTTGAATAATTTCAGGCTATACACGCAAAAAAGTATGCTAAACAAACTTAGTTTAGGGCAGTGAAGTGAATATGAGCTGATTTTCAAACTGCACCGATAGCTAGCTAACCTAATGAACCTAACCACGTTATGCTAGCAAACCAAAACATAGCATATCGCTGCTAGCCGAGTACAGCATTGCAAACGTAAATTAGCGAGTCATTATTACTGAAAACAAACTCTCCATGACAAGAATCATTTCTTACCTACACGTTTTTTCAAATTGGAAGGCGAATTCTTGAATGCCAGAAGTTCATGGCGTTTTGATATACACAATTTACAATACATTCTCCAGGAGTCTTTTTTGCCGCCAGCGATTTCCAACATTTCTCTGAAGTAAGGCCAGGGATGTGGGATGTGTTGCTGGTCTTCACTCGACTCTCCATCGCCCAAGAAATCTCCACTATCACCCTCACCAGTTTTATCAATCATTTCGCCAGTTTAATCAGTCCGTTATGCTTCTTGGTGCTATGATTTCCCAACGAGTTGTCGCCTGGTTTTAGTTTTTTTTTTTTTATCGTTTTACGTTCAACGTCTTGTGCGTGTCAGAGCGTGTAAAAACAAATGCACCAATAGGATTGTCTCTTCTGTGTGTGTTTACATACATTTCTAAGCGTGAACCAATCAGTCTGTTGTATGCATGGCGCATATTATTGACATGGATGGGTCAAATGCGTTGCGAAATGGCATAATATTTAAACTCAAAAACAAAGACACTGATTTGAAAATGTAGGGAGTAGAAAGTACAGATACTCATGCTAAAATGTACGAAGTAAAAGTAGAAAGTTGGCACAAAAATAAGTAGTTAAGTAAAGTATAGATACCCGAAAATTCTACTTAAGTACAGTAACGAAGTACAGTATTTGTACTTCGTTACTTCCCATCTCTAAAAATAACCGTTTGTCAAAGTAAGTGTGCTTGAAAGTAGTAAGCAGAGTAGAAGAGTAAGTAATAAAAGTAACTGAAAGAACTAAGTGACTACAAAAATAAATACACGGGTATGACAGCAGTGTTCTCAGGCTGCCGCCAGTGATGGCACTGGAGTTTGGAAGTAAATGGTCCTGGGCCCTCTGTTACAAGTAATGAAGCCTTTCTATGACTGAAGCAGGGCTGTCATTTGGCACAGGCTAGAAACTGATGGATGTTCGGTGACCTTAGGATCATATTTTTGCTTTTTGGTCCTGCAAGATTCATTGGACTCTGACCTCCAACTTTCACTCCAACTATCTGGCATTTCACCTAATACTACAACTACCTCAAGCAGAGAAGTTTAAGTGTCTCAGGGTATTGTTATTGTTAGAGTCCTGAGTCTGCATTTATGCGTGTATGCTACTGGTCCATCATGGTGAAGAGAGATTTGAGCCTGAAGGCATAGCTATCAATTTACTGGTCAATCTATGTTCTTACCCTGAACTGTGGTCATGAACTCTGGGTATTGATCAAAAGTATGATATCACAGATACAAGCAGTGGAAATGGGCTTCTGGGCTCAGCTTTAGAGCTTGGACATTTAGGAGGGGCTCAAAGTAGAGCCACTGCTGTTCCACATCGAAGGAAGCCAGCTGAGGTGGTTCCAGCATCTGTTTAGGATACCTCCTGGATGCCTCCATGGGGAGATGTTTTAGCCATGTCCAGCCAGGAGAACCCCCGGGGCAGACCTAGGACAAGCTGAAGGGAGTGGGAATGCCATGGTATTGTGGAAGTAAAAATTTTGTGTTCGGGATGAGAGTGGATGATGTAACATCTCCCATCCTGACTTTCTGGGGTCTGTTGCTCAGGAGTATTTATGTGCACAGAGTATTGCTTAACCCCGGATTACTCAGTTTATGAACCAGTTTGTGGGGGATGACTGTACTAAGTCCACAAACAACATTCTTATATATGTGTCTTCCTGGTAGGTGCTTGTGTTTTCAACAAAAGTTATATTGATGGTTAAATAATTCCATGTCTTTGTGTTGCAATTTATTTTTAGGTTGTCACCGGTTTTGATTGACACAATATTTAGGTGCATTCCGAGTAGTTTTTTTTATTTATGGAGAACAACATTTTCTCTCATAACCCAGCCAGGCAGTCGCTCCATGGAGGGATTCTCTAGGTATCAATGTCAATAAATCCAGCACCATCATAATGAACAGCACCTACTGTAGTAATGTCACACGTAAGAATCTCTCCTTCTTAGGGATTGTTTGGGGACTATGCGTAGAAAAGTAAAGTAAAGAGTAACCATTATCAGGAAATCCAGCCCAGAGCAATTTGGGATGCGGGAGAATGCAATAAGACGATTGCCATCATTGGCGCTTGTTAATGCGGAGCAAGGAAAAATGCCTCAGGTTTCCTCTCTTGGAGCCATCCTGGAATTTATCACTTACTCCAAAAGCACATAAAATAAACTGTTATTGATGTCATACCAAGCGGGAAAGGGATGACCCAAAATGCAGCTTCTTGCAAGAGAACCCTCGTAGGTGGACACACAGGACCTGAGGTGCATACAAGCAACAATGACCACACTGGGGAATACAACACCTGTGAAGGGCGAGCCTGGGAGGGGACCCAGGGACATTCAGGTCTAGATTAAAAACACACTTGTTTAACATATAGTGAATCTAGTTCTACCTCCAGCTAGTTGCTCATTTACAGTCACTTACAATCATGCACAATGTAGTCAATTGCAGTCCTATGTACAATGTGCAGTAATTTTTACAGTGTTATGTGTAGTTTTTACATTTTAAACTATATTTTTCAGGAATATAGCACTCCGCAGCTGTGGAATGGCTGAATGTATAGAAATAAGGTCTTCACCGCACACTCTTTACCAGTTTTAAGTATTTTTGTACTTCACTTTAACTTGTGCCTGTGTTCTTACTTGCCTCTCCCTCTTATTCATGCTGCCATAGCCGTATCTGCTGGAGCACAGATATTGCACTCAACCAATAGTTTGCATTGCCTCTGGTCTCCCCTACTCATAAAGGTGTATCTACTAATAAAGGTATATCTTATCTTACTTTGGCTAATGCACTATCTGCTATTTCCCACACCCCTTCTGGGGTGTGCTGCCTGGTGACCGAAGAATATGAAGTTCTGCTGTCTGCGATACTTCTGCTTTCTGCAACTTCCTTCCTGCCTGCCTGCCCTTTGCTCCTGTGATGTCTCCTTCCTTCCCTGCCGCTGTACCACTGTAAATCTTGCCATCAGAAGCAGAACAAGCACCTACGTGTCAGCACCTGCCAGCCCCCGCATAGAGACTGAAATCTTAACACTTGTATTATATAAAATTAGATTTTGTTATTTTATTTTGTCCAATTGACTCCTCTGCCGGCCCCTGGAGGAGGGGCTCCCCCTTTGGGTCTGGTTCCTCCCAAGGTTTCTTCCTTCTAGGGAGTTTTTCCTTACCACTGTCGCCTCTGGCTTGCTCACTGGGGACTTTTGGGCAGAGATTATATGAAGCGCTTTGGAACAATATAATGTTGTGAAAATACAAATAAAATTGCATTGCATGACTGAGGGTTGGACACAATGGGCCAGAAAAGGGTAGGACTAGAGATACAGGACATGGGACTGAACAGCAGAACAGAAGGAAATGGGGCTTGGCCACAGAATCCCACAGGGAGATGGAGAACGGGGCTTTAACTGGGGAATGTGGAGCCCTGGTCTGAGGGCTCTGGTCTGAGGGCCAGGCAGGGCTGGGAGGGGATGAGGAGCTGCCAAATCCAGAGGGTGCGGAGATACACGCTGGCACTGAGGAAACAGAAGGTGCCAGGAGGATGGCTGGACAGCAGGGCACTTTGGGGATAGCCAAGTAGGGGGGTGCCGCAGAGACAGCTTGGCAGGGACCAGGGATGGGGGACCCGGAACCTAGTTGGGGAGAGCAGAGAAAGGGACCGAAACACTGACAAGGATGAGGGCAGCTGCCACTGATGGCATGTCCCCGTCTCTTTCTTTGCGAGACAGAGACACTGCCTGCCCCTCTTTTTGCTCCATGCCCAAACCAGTGGCCACTCCTTGGGATGAGAGTGACTGGAGCTCTGGACTGGGGCCTACAGTGTGGGACTCAGGTCAAGACCCTGGCGGTCCCACTCTAGATCTTCCAGGGGGATCACCCTATCTAGGCTGGCCATGGTTGAGGAGTCAGGCACGGTGCTGGTGATGGCCTGCAGAGGATTAGGAAAAACCCTGGGTGACAGGAAACCAGACAGACATCGGGAGGTGCTGGCAAACTACCAGGAGGCACCGGTGAGACACCCGGTAGCGAAGTTATGGTCGCAGGCAGGGTAGGGGCCACAGTCAACAAAGTGGTAATCGACAAGATACCTGGAGGTGACAACAAGGCTGGAGCTTATGGGACACCAGGAGGAGCCAACTAGGCACTGAGAGATTAGAAGGGTGTCAATGAGGGGTCAGGAGAAGACTGCTGCTGGAGCAGCCGAGGCAGGTGCTGCAGAGGAGGCGGATGCAGGAAAAGTTCCTGGAGGCGGGCAGGATGGACCTGGGACATCTGGAGACAAGCAAGACGTGGCCAAGCCGGGACAGCTGGTGGTGAGTGGGGCTGAACCCGGCCGTCAGGTGACAAACTGTGAAAAACCTTACAAAGAACTGTAGTCTTTATATGGAAGTGATAGGAGATGATTATAGCATTTTCTGATCTGTATCCCTTCCGAATAGCATTCATGGCAAAAGTGCAAGAGTTTTAACTGAGCAGACAAACAAGCCCTCTCTCGTTCTCTCTCACATTTGGAAGTGATGCCATTTACTAGATATATACAGCTCTGGAAAAATTAAGAGACCAAAGCAAAACATTTAGTTTCATTCATTTCTCAATTTATGGGTATGTTTATGTTCAAAATATAGATTTATATATACTCCAACCCGGCTCTTCCCTTCTTTTCATGAATGAAGGGCTTCTTCCATGCTTCTTGGGACTTCAGACCCTGCTTCTAAGAGCCTGTTAAGAACTGTCCTAGCTGTGCAACTAAGCTGTGTGCATTTAATGTTTCTAATTCCTGTTGAAGGTCACTTGAGGTCATCCTACAAGTTATGAGGCACTGCCGGATAAGTTGACGGCCATCTCTGGCATTAGAACGTCGCTTCCCCCCTCTCCCTGGTTGGTTTCTGGTCGTTCCCAGTGTCTCCTGATTCACCGCGTTCATGTGTACTGCTGTCTTAAAAATTTTGAACATGGAAGCAGCCTATAGAGTGGTCTCCTAATTTTATCCAGAGCTGTATTTTTCAGCCTTACAGCAGTTACTTCTCAATGTAGTCCTGCTGCAAAAGCTGAGCACTTACATCCCTGTATCAGTAACAGTAATAGACTACATGCCTACTGCCATCTTCTTGCTCTCCCCCAAGTAGTAAAGCAGTATGAAAAGGTGAGTGTGATGTTTTTAACCTTTTAAAGGGCTCACCCAGAAAGGGGCTTTGAAAAAAATATTTTGTATAATTTCTGACAATGCAGTTTGTTTATTATAAAATATTAAAAATTTTCTGTGTCTGAGATAGACAAAGCAGTTCCCCTTTTTTTGCACCAAAGCACCATCTGGGGTGTTTTTTGACTACTGTGTGCTCTCGACACATTGAAGTCAATGGGGAGCACAGAATTTTTTTGGCCACATGGGGCACATTTTAAGGGACACATCCTATTTTAATGGTCTACCATTTGGTTAAGCAGGCTATTAAAGAGTTAAGAGTGGATATTGAGTGGATTTGCACAGAAGCTTGTGCTCCCTGTGAGCCATTGAGCCTCTTCTACTGAAACACTTCTTCAAGAATGCTGTACACCCCAAATCTTAGTGAAAATAATGACACTTTTTTGATCGTAATATGGCAGCAACAGAGATTATTTTGTATCAGCCGTAGTGTCATGCCCAGCAGGGGTGGAATACCCAATTAGGAGTAATCAGTGTTGTACCTAGCTCAGCCATTTAACCAAATGCAACTTCACACAAAATGCAAAGTTGTGCGAGTTTTTATGAACCACGTTGAGTGTTCTGATTCCCCTGTCTTCAGTTATGCTCAGCCTATTCCCATCCTTTTCCAAATGAATGACAGGACTGGCCCATTTTTTTTCTTGCTTCTTCCTTATGTCCTGACAATAAACACAGTGGGGTGACACACTTATTTTGTATATTTTTATTGATTAACTTTTCCTCATGAATCAAGGTCTTAAGTTAACATACAAAGCTGCACAGTGCTTTCCTGCTTCCCGCTCTCTTATCTGGAAGTCTGGAAGAGTCTGCAAGCCAGAGTGGGAGTTTAGACTAAACCATTTTAACTGAAAATTGGGGTACTCCTAGTGAAAACTGTCAGACTTAAAATTATGTGATGAGATATATTAATCATATGTGTTGTTTTGGAAACATGTATATATTATAGCTTTGAGGGGGATGATCCCTCCCCATTACAACATAGGGTGAATGTGCCCCCCCCAAATCTATGTCTGTGGCTTATGGGGATTAATTAATCAAATAAATATCAGTCACTGTTACAAAACGTTGTCATGGGACAACCGCAAGAGTCCACTTTGTTCAGCGGAATGAGTCACATATATACTGTATATGTTGGTGGAAATATTTTTTGATAATGAAACCGAAGGCTAGGTTCTGGTAAGACATGATATAAGACATCCAACACAAGTGACATTATTTAGATTTTTAAAGTATTTTTAACAAAGCAGTAGTGTCTGTATGTGTGTGGGGGGGTGACAGTCATAGATTATTTGAGTCCTTTAATCAGGTTTGCTGTACTGATTTATTGCGCCTATTCCTCATTACCTTTGATGCTAATAAATGATTCTCATCTTGCTTTCCCCAAGAAACCAGGAAAAATGTTAACCCTCACAATCCTGAATACCTTTTTTGTTTCGTTCCACAAGCCTCATTCCTTATGTCTCCAGTGTACACAGTGTATGATTTCTTTACTTATAGTTAATTTTTCTTTTCAAAGTAAACATTTTTTTTTATAGAATGATTGCTGTAAATGTCTTCTTTACTTGGTTGCTCACATCAGTCATGTTTAGCGTCTGTGTTTTGGTTGGATGTACTATTTCGGTTCTTTCCTGCTGAGCTTTGTTACCATGACTAATTAGCATGTCTGATTTGTGCATCTCATTATCCAGTCTTTGCATTTTACCTTTCTTCCCAGGCTTATTATAGTTACATTGCTAGCATACTTTTTACACTGTTGGACTTTTTTATGGGTGTGTGAGACCCTTTCATGTTTCCAGAGCAAGGCCAACAAACACAGCAGTGAGAGACACGTCCCTGACTTACACTTGCGAAGAGCAAAGCCCTGGAGGGGAGAATGAGGCGGGCAGAGAATGTGGAGTGCACCCTAGGGGTCTCCCTGCCAATGACAGCTTTTAATTTGTTAGGCTTTGATTGTCACCAGCCCGTGCTGCTAAGCCTCCTACCCTGACAGCCCCTTTGGTATCACAGCACCATCCACTATTACAGGGAAGCCCCAAAATGTGGCACTTTCTTTCTTGACATCTTAACCATCATCTCCAAGATAAAACAGCTTTCTTTCTCTTTGTATTATTCTATTGCTCCCTGCCTATTTCTCCACAGCTTCTCTCTTTTTTTCACTCTGTTTCTCCACAGTCTCTTTTTTTCTTTTACTCTCTCCTTGCCAACTGTTGGTTTATTTGATTAAAAAAAAGTTTGAGAATATTTTTATTCAGTCTTGGTTTTTGAACCCAATGCAACTCTACAGTAAGTGGCCTCTTTATTAAGTACACCTAGCTAGTACCAGGTAGGATCCACGTTAGACACTCTGCACATTCAGTGAAGCCTTTATGAATACAGTACCAGTGAGCTGCTATTTTGCACTTTTGGCTTTCCTGTTGGCTTTAACGAGTCTGGCCATTCACCTCTGACCTCTCTCATTAACAGTGTGTTTTCACCCGCAGGACTGCCGCTGAAAAATCTAGACACTGTAGCGTGTAAAATTCCCAGGAGGATAGCTCTTTGGAAAATGCTGGAACCACCATGCCTGCGCCAAAAAAATCACAACATATTAGAAATCTCTCACTTCTTATCAATTACAATGCTTAACCAAACAGTAACCAAGTCTCTTGTCCGATGTGTATTGTCCAAGTTTATATCTATTTTTTACTACAAATGCAGTATTTTTCCAGATTTAAGTATAATTATATAATACAGAGCCAGCATTGTATAAAATATAACCAGGCAATAAGAATGATGAGCCATAATGTTTAAAATGTATTTTCTTATTAAACTAGAATATATTTGAGTGCCACTTAGTAAGCTTCCAGTACAATATCAGCACTTGTATAGCCAAATTTGATTCTTCTAAAACTAATAGTGATGGGGAAGAGATCACCTATTTTGAGGAGAGTTCAAGATTCAAGATTCAAGATTTTTATTTGTCACATGTTGCATTCCACTGTGCGCACTACCCTCTGCAGGGCTTTCTGCTGCTGTACAGTACAGTTTCCATACCACACCATGATGTTGCTGGTCAGGATGCTCTCGATGACTCCAGTAGAGAATCTCCTCTGGATGTGGTTGGAAATCTTGAAACTCTTCAGACGCCTCAGGTGATAGAGGCGCTGTCTGCCTTTAGTGATGAGGAAGTTGTCATGATAATTCGATTAAAGTCGATTACTTGTTTATTAAGATGCATGGATTAAAAGTTTCCTATTCAATTATTTGGCAATATAGTGGAAATGAAGACGTGCATAGCGGATGAGGGTCCAGAAAAAGAGCAACAGCATCAGTTTGTGTGGAAGGATTTCGCATTGAAGTGAATGAAAATGCCTAAATTGATTATATGTGCACCCTGCAATATTTAGTTGGTTTCTGTCTCACGCTAATTACCTTGTATTGATTATATATTATATTATATTACACTATATAAGACACATGCATATGTAAGATCAGGTGGCCGAGTGGTTAAGGCGATGGACTGCTAATCCACAATCTTTTAAATAGCATTTAAATGCTATTTAAAAGATTTAAAAGTGTACTTCTAAAACAGAGGTGCATGATATACTGGTTAACATATCTGTGTAATTTTCGGTAAAATCAAGAAAATCAGTTTCTGTATAATGTGTCACTCATGACCGATATTGCCGACTGATATCTAAACTTTATCAATATTAAGTCAGCAGAACCAAATGCATTAACTGCATTTGACAATCAGCCATTTTCCATAGTGGAGGACTAGGAAGTAGGGTTGCCACTTCCAGTGAGAAGAAAAGAAGGATGCCACCACAAATGTTAAGCAGCTCTTTTGCGTGTAGCTGGATGAATGGTGAAGGCAGCTCCAGCGCTTGTGTAGTCATCCGTAACTGCGATAGATAAATTGTATATTAGTGGCTGGGACTTATTCAATGTTCAGTGTGACGTTTAACCGCTATAGTATAGTACAGGTTTACCGGCGGACGTCTGTGCTATTTTATGTGTACGCTATTGACATGATGACATACTCCGTGGATCGTCTGTGTTTGCTGGGCTGTTGACTCGATTGGTGTCGGTAAAGGGGGTAGCCCTGTGAGAATCAGTGGTACCTGGATTTCATTGTGCTTTCTTCTATGTGTGCAGCCAACAGGCTGCTTGAAGTCTTTCCTTATTTTGGTTTGGTTTGAGTTAATTTATTGTTTCCTGGATGGAGTGCTTTCATTAGTTAATTTTGTTTTTCTCTTCAGTCAGTGACTGTCTTCTGGACAACTGTCAAGTCAGCAGTCTTGTCCATGATTGTGTAGCCTACTGGACCAGATCGAGAGACCATTTAAAGGCTCAGGAAACCTTTGCAAGTGTTTTGACTTAATGAGCTGATTGTGGTGTGCCACCATGAGCCTACATTTTTTCACACACAATATTCAATTTTTCTGAGATACTGAATTTTGGGTGTTTATTAGCTGTAAGCCATAATCATCAAAATGAAAAGAAATAAATGCCTGAAATATATCACTCTGTGTGTAATAAATATATATAATACATGGGTTTCTCTTTTTGAATTGAATTACTGAAATAAATTAACTTGCAATGCAACTTAACTTTATTAGTATAGCGCATTTTCACAACATTAAGCGCTTTAGATGAGTTCTGCTCACATAAGCCCCCAGTGAGCAAGCCAAAGGTGACAGTGGAAAGGAATAACTCCCTGGAAGGAAGAAACTTTGGGAGGAACCAGACCTCATGAACAGTAGTACAGCAACACGGAAGGAATGAGAGGCATCACAGGAGCAAAGGGCAGGCAGGCAGGAAGGGTGTCCCTGGAAGTAAAGGTATTGCAGACAGCAGAGTAGGTAGAAAGCCTTCATATTCTTGGGTCTCCAGGCGGCACACCCCAAAAGGGGTGGGGGGGGGGGAATAAGAAATAGTGCATTAGCCAGAGTAGGGGAGACTAGAAGCAGTGCAAACAATTGGTGGAGTGCAGTATCTAGGCTTCGGCAGATATGGCTATGGCAGCATGAATAAGAGGGAGAGGCAGGCGGGAACACAGGCAGTGTGAAGCTAGAGTGACAGCACTGACACATCAGTTCATCCAAAGCCAATGGCACCGAGCCCCACCAGGCTCTGCGCCTCATAGTATTAGTATATAGACAGACAAACTTTTCGATGATATTCTCATTTATTGAGATGTACCTGTATACCTGATCAAATTTTCATATAAACCACTCATTAGGATATGAGATGTGGAGAAATTTTATATATAAGACTTCTAAGACAAATTAATAAATTATTTTTCATTGCTTATACTGACTATTTAAAAGGTAAAACAACATAACTATGACACTAGTTTTGCAAACTGACGGAGCCAAATTAAATAATGGCTGGATTACCTCGCATCTAATTTGTTCTGAAGGGAATTCTAAGTTCGCACTGCACTCTGGCACTGTCTGGGACTGAGAATAGACAACAGACAGTATACAGTATACATTCAGCATATTCAGTAGTGTCTTTTGGATCCTAGTCTTTGACACTGTCACATGAAGACTATTTTCAACTAGCTGGCCTGTGGCTTTTAAATAAGATCAATGGCTATGATTACTTCTGATGAAAGGGCTGCCCTCTGTTTGCACATGCAGAATGCTGACGTGTTTCTTTGCACCAGACTAATGCAGATGTGTAGACTTGTGCCGTGCTAATGGTGATGTACTGATTTGTGCCAGGCTAATGCTACCGTGCTGACTAGCGCCAGACTAATGCTGATGTAATGACTTCATGAGAGCACGAAATTGAGACTACGAGAAGTTGAGAGCGCGAAAAAAATAGATCATGCACATCATGCGCTCAATTTAATATTTTATGAGCACGTTAAACAAAGTTGTGTGCATGAATTAATGTATTGTACCCACAACATTCCGGGGCACTATATTTACCATTGGCGTACCTGTTGCAGGTCTTTTTGTTATGTCATGGAAAGTGCAGGTTGAAGTGCAAATGAGAAATAAATATACACTCACCTAAAGGATTATTAGGAACACCATACTAAAATGGTGTTTGACCCCCTTTCGCCTTCAGAACTGCTTTAATTCTACATGGCATTGATTCAACAAGGTGCTGAAAGCATTCTTTAGAAATGTTGGCCCATATTGATAGGATAGC
>JAODKM010000016.1:19984873-20001444 GCA_026780845.1 Petrocephalus sullivani | reverse complement strand
TTTCCGATGTTTGAGTTCAGCTCATGAAAAATGGGAGCAAAAACAAGAGTGTTGCGTTTATGTTTTTGTTCAGTGTATTTCAACATACTGGACAGAAGTAGGTCAACCTGTTTGCAACTGACACTGTGCACGTTTTGCGGGTGTGGTTTTCTGGGCAGGCTGATTGCACAGGTGGATACGGACCCGAGGCGGTGCTAAGTACTCAGTTGTTGACTAACTAACCTTCACCATTCCCTCCTCTGCAGTGTCCGGTTCAGCTATACGAGTCTATCGACTACTTCACTGTGCAGGATGACGCTGACACGTAACAGAAGCGGCTTCATCCTTAAGGACCTGGACACCCTGGTGGAAACTCTGCAGTTAGCTTGGGCTTGTCTCTGATTGTGAGATGGAGGTCAGTCTGCCTATAACAGGGTAAACAGGCTCAAAGTAAAGCTAGCTAAGGCAAAAGGCGTTCCGTTTAAATGATAGGAATAAATACTCATCTCACAAAAAACACTAATTTGATTTTCTTCACAAATCATCTGACTTTAGTATATAAGCAAATGGAGCAATACCTGATTTGCTTTTTTATTTTTGATTGATGTTCAGCTTTAAGCTACAGTATGATTAGAATAGTCATACACAAAATATGGACAATATTTCCTAAATGTTTAGGTGATGATCTACAAGACTACAAGAAAAAAACGATATGCTGAATTTCATATTAGGTATAACTACCAGCAATGAATTATGCATAGTTGCTTCATTTTAACTGAAGAGAAACATCTATTCTTGATTAGCTAAAAACACCAAAAGCCAGTATGGTGGGAAAAGTGTCGTGTAGCTTTTAATTATGAATGCTAATCCATTCATGCGGATGATGTTTTGCTGATATTCCTCTCGTGACTCAGCCTAAGTCAAATATGAAAAGCAGGAGACAGTGAATAATGAATTGCTGTTTGCACCACGTAACTTCTGAGCGGAGTACCATAACACCACTGAATAGCCCGACACTTAAGTCCAATTTAAGTCAATAGATTCAGTAAATATTTCCACATCACCGCCCAACACGGCAGCCTCAAGGCATTTAGCCGTAATGCTCCTTGTGACATGTGGAGTTAAACAGTTTAACTGCAATGTGGAAAATGCGAACTACAAATAAAATTAGTCCTACGACCAGGGCAGAGATGGCGGTGCCGGGATAAAAACTCAACTGATTTTCGTAGAAAGCACAGGTGCAGTGAAAAACGGATCTTCGTGGGTTTAGGTGTGATATGTATGCAAAGACATCTTCTTTGCAGAGAGCTGCCTATAGCTATAAGACTTCATACAGTCAGTTCCGGTATTATTGGCAAACCCCCAGAAAACGAGTTGAGCTTTAATGTATGAGATGAACCACAAGTGCAACAAGTGATATTTTGAACAATGGTGCAATTTTGTTTTTTCAAACGCATGTCATTTAATAATAACTTGCAACACAGCTTCTCAATGGCGTTCACATCCGGGGACTGAGGTGGCCATTGCAAATCCATGATTTTGCAATCCGGCAACCATGTCTGTGTTGATTTCAGTATTCAGAAGCTCTTCCAAAAATCCTGGTCATGTATGTTTGACAGTTGATTCTGTTTCTGAAATATTAAACCCTCAAGAATCAAGCAAACTATGCTGTTGAGAAACTGCAATTTTTTAATTCTTTTAGCCTCTCTCACAAAAGTCTCACTGTTTGTGGGGGCAGTATGGTGAAGTACCTTTTTCATCGCAAATTTTCAAAGGCAAAGTTTCGTGCATATACATTTCTTTTAATCGCCCTGATTCTGCTCAGTGGCATTTTTAAACAATTCTCCAAGTTCCTACAGCTGTTATCCAATTTATTAAGCTTATCAATCTTTAATCAAACTTGACATGAGTGCCCTTAGGATTTACCCATGCTGTTGAATGATGAAGAGACATAACGAATGTGTGACTTCTTATACCTACTGCAGAGAGACAGGAAATGGTCGTAAACAACGAATCACGTCCTGTGCTACAGGAGCAGTATAAAGGCTTTTTCACCATGGATGCAAATTTCCTTGTTGTTACTTTTCAGTGGTGCCAGTAATTTTGCTCCTTATATATTGAAAGATTAAATAGAATGCAATTAATTTTGCATGGTTATATGCATTGACTCTCATTTGCATTGGTCATTTTATGATATTGTTTTTACTCTCCCTCCCCTTTTCTGAGGGTTGCCAATAATTCTGGAGGTGACTGTTAGTTGACATGGCTGATCTGTGATTTTCACCATAAAAATATCATGTGTCATACTTGTATATGAATAAAGGCTCTTTTTTCAACGGGCTTCTCAGGTTGTTTCACTCTCAAACACACACCAGCACCCTCAAATCTAAGTGTCTTTTTTTTTCTTGAATAGTTAAAAGGTAAAACTAACAAGATAATTTAAAGTAATAGTTTAATAATGAAAATATATACCACAGAACCTACTAAAGCATCTATAATTATTAATGCACTGTTAGTATATCATTTATATTATCTGTTCCAGTACAGCTTATATAGTCCATATATAGAAAAGGGCTTTAGGTGAAACACAAAAGCATTAAAGCCTTTGAGGTCCATAAAACCTAGTGACTGTTCTTATAATTAATTGTAACATATATGTTTCCCATGCATTATGTATGCTCTATCAATATTTTCATAAGGCATTATGATGGTCAGAATAAGGATTAAGGGTGCTTTGTACTGCATTATGAAGGTTTTTATTGTGCGTTACAGATTATGCCTTCATAGCGGATTCATAATGCACATCTATGATGTGTTATGCCTTTTTATAAATAGTTATAGCTGGGTTTATAATACAGTACTTCACGAATGCATTATAATGCAGTATGAAGGTATGTGCAATGCTCATCTTTTTTATTTTTTATTTGTAGTGAATATGGAGCATGATTTACGAACTGCTAAATGATTTAGTTTTTTTTTAACTTTACTACCATTTGGACGGAAGCCCGTTTCCACCACATAAACTAAAAAATAGTTCAGATACAAATTTAGTCATAATTATGAGATACGGAGTCAAAATAATGAGATAGTAAGTCATAATTACGAGACACTAAGTCGATATTATGAGAAACTAAGTCATAACTATGAGATACTGAGTTGAAATGATGATATACCAAGTCATAATTATGAGATATTAACTCGAAATTATGAGATACTAAGTTGAAATTACGTGGTACTAAGTCGAAATTATGAGATACTAAGTCATAATTACGAGATAGTATCTCATAGTTATGAGATACTAAGTCAAATTACGAGATAACCTTAATCAATCACAGCACATCAAATTGTCGAGCTGATGGGATCCAGCAGGCAGCGCGACACCCGATGCCAGCTTATAATAATGCAAATAGCTTTGCACAGACATCATTTATTGTATTGTACAGTAATAGTAGTAGTGTATAGCGTTTTATGTTAAGTGTTGTAAATAGTGTACATGGTCCCACCATGCGCGGGGTGGGTAGCCGGTGAGGCTGCACAGTGGGCTAATTATGACTTAGTATCTCATAATTTCGATTTAGTATCTCATAATTATGACTTAGTATCTTATAATTTTGATTTTGTTTTTCATAATTATGACTTCGTATCTGAACTATTTTTTATTTTATTTGGCGGAAACGGGCTTCCATAGGGTTTGTGATTTCTAGTGTGTACTCATTTGGTGGTGTTTGGAATTTTCTTTAGAAGCAATAGCTTCACACTTCTGAAGAATCTTGGCACATACTGCAGAATCACACTGCTCATTTTCTTGGAAATGACATGGAAACTGGTTTTGTGGCCTTTGACATCAACTGCTTGAAATGGAGAAAGATTTTATTCACTGAATGTTTGCGCAAAAGAGCGGTCTAGGGTTATAGCTGACATTCAGTTATTCTTAAACTACTTAAACAAACAAACAAATAAACTTGCCAGTTTTGAAAGCCTGGTAACAAAGAGAGAATGTGAGCAGACCTAGTTAGACCTTCAGAGGCATGGAAATCGAACTTACTAAAGATTGTTACGAAAAGATTCTTCTTGTTGCTAAAGATTCTTATGAAAGACTAATATTGCAGACCTTTCCTGCAAAATGAACAACTGCTGTGTGGATACCCTGCTGCATCCTCTGGATTTCGTAACTACAGGGGATTTTGTGTACCAGAATACTTGATAGGAAAGCTTGCATTGTCTTCAGGTATCTTGTTTTTGGTCAGGCACAGTATTTATTAATATAGTATACCTGCATACTGATTAGTTTTATCCATATTGTTTTAAATATTGCTATAGAAAATATTTCCCCCATGACCAGACATAGGGCTTTGGAGTGGGTTTGCGAATGGCAGGAGGAATAATATCTACGCGACATATTGTTTTACAGTGCGCAGCACACAGTGTCATGTGGAAACGCAGTTAACAAGAGGCATTGGTATACAGTGAGTGCCCTGAAGAGAACATGACATAATGATAAGCCAAAGCATAATTTCACTAATTTGCATCTTGCTTAACTACCATTCAGAAAGAACAATTAGAAGGGTTTACATTACACGCAATTTAACAACATTTCACATTGAAATGCAATGGCCATCTTTGCTCAGCTGCATCAGCTCATTTGGGAAAGTGCATGCTGAAATCGTGCTACCACGAAATGTAATCACTGTCCAATCACAGCTCTCCAGCAAGCGGGGTCACGTAAAACGGACTGATCAAGACTATCGCTTAAGATCTAACCAATGAGGAGACAGCCACTACATGACAGGCTACTGCTCCAGAATAGACATGAGGGCTACTGTGGTGTCCTGGAAATCTTGGCCAGTTACAGCCACTGCCTATGGCAAGTGCTCTAGGAGCCACTCTGCTTTATAAATGATGAAATCCTCACGTCACTGTCTGCCTGCTGGAGTCTAAATATTGCTGCAACAGACATTGTGAAGGGCACAGCCAAGATCTAATGGCTGTGGCTGTAGCCTGTCATGTCATGTAGCCTGTCAGATCTTAGCCTCAATTTGTTCTACATGACCACGCCCCATGCTTGCTGGAGAGCTGTGATTGGACATTTCATGGTGGCACGATTTCAGCATATATTTTTAGAAAATGAAAATGAGCCAATGCAGCAGAGCAGAGATGGCCATTGCATTTTGGTGTGATGTAGAACTATTTAGCATTAAATTGTGTGTAGTGTAACCCTTCTAATTGTTTTTCTGGATGGTTGTTGAACACGATGCAAATCGGTTTTGCTTATCATTGTGTCACGTTCTCTTCAGGACACTCACTGCATACCAATGCCTCTTGTTAACTGCATTTCCACATGGCACAGTTTCTACATGCTGCGCACTGTAAACCAAAACTTTGCGACAATTGTTTTCTCCCACATGCCAAATCCATGTTTGCATTTGTGGCAGCATGGGTGAAAGTTTGCCACATTTAGGGTGATCAGATAATCCATGTCATCCCGGACACTTTGAGCTAGAACAGGATTTGTAAACTACCATTTCAATCAAAAGGACCTGGATTTTGCTTAAGCGCTGCGTTCTTGCTGTATGCTGATTGGTTAGTCTCCTATAATCATGCATTTGTCACTAATGTTACTGTGAAACAGCAGGATGAGTCTTTCAATCGAAAAAATGAACCAGTCAAAGCACAAGAAGAACTGAACTATTTAGCCAGGCACAGGAGCCTTTTAGGTTTAAAGTAGTTTATAAAACCTGAAGAACATCAAAGCATCCGGGATGACATGTATAATCTGGTCACCCTAGCCACATTGGTTGTGTGAATTGTGCCCTGCCCCCAATTTAATTATTAAATTTTGAAGAAAATTTTATAAAAAATATAGTAACCTGTCACCGCAGCCTGTAGTACTGGTGTGACCAGCGGTGGCGCTGTCGTGCTCAACGCTATGAAGCTGGCTCATTCACTGCTGCCCAGTGAGAGGAGGGAGCGTGAACGATCTGTAACTCCAGTCCCAGCAATAAATAATGCCCTTTGGCAAAAATGGAAAGTTCAGGTCCAGAAAGTACAAATCCAGACCAAGGTTTTGTTTCATCCAACCAGCTGAGCATAAAGGGTCACGGTCACAGAGAACTGAACTGGTTGGCTGAAACAAAACCTTGGTCTGGATTTGTACTTTCTGGACCTGAACTTTCCATGTCCTTTGGTATTGTTTTACAGCTCCACGCATTAAAACTGTGGCTCCAGAGCTCGTTGAACCTGGGAGTGCATGTGTGCTACACATTTCAAGGTGGCATGAAATCTGCTCCATATAGGACAAGCGGATATAGAAAATTGATAAAAATGTTCAGAAATGTTTTTTATATATGATTTTGTCATTAAACCAACTATTGCCAACAGAAATTCGCTAGATGATGTCATATAATAATATGTACAGTATATTAATGATGTAATCACATTCAGCCAACAGCCATCACATTGTGCTTGTGTGTCTGTGTGTGCATTTCTCCTACTCTGTGTGTGCTTTTCTCCTACTCTGTACCCAATACTCATATAGGCTACTGTATTTTAACACAGTTCAAAGTATTTCATTTAATATTATCTATTCTATTTGTTTATTTATATTGTCGCTAGTCACTTTTTGGAAGAAAAAAAAGTCACTATAGGGGTCTGGAAAGTCGCCAAACTAGGCTCAGTCTTTTCTTGGTGCATTCTACCTGTGTCTCGCAGTTTTCCCTCAGCTGTGCTAATTGGCATTTTTAAATCAGAGTCAGGTTTATTTGCCAAGTATGCTGTAACATACAAGGAATTTGTTTCTGGCTCTTGGTGACTCTCTAGTACTTTAACAATAACAATAAATACACAAATAGATCGAATACAATACACAAACAGTTTTACAAAAGATACCCAGTGCAATTTGTACGATTTACAATAACAGTATAATTAACAATATACAATGTACAGTATACAAGCACAAATATGATACACATATCCAGTACAAATATTCAGACCAAATGTACAATACATCAGTAGTGTACAGGTCTATTGCAATATACAGGTTGAATAATGCGAGTGGAGTGACTGGTGCAACAGATGATTTATGAGTTGTTTATGAGGTTGATGGCTACTGAAAAAGTTTTTCTGTGTCTGGCAGTCTTGGTATGCAGGAGGGAAGAAGCTGAAACCGGTTATAACCAGGGTATGAGGAGTCTGTGAGGATTTATTCTGCTCGTTTCTTGGTTCCTGAAGAGAACAGCTCCTCCTGGCTGGGCAGAGGAGTGCCTATAAGTTTTTCGGGTTTCCTCACTGTTCTTTGCAGTCTTTTCCTTTCCTGTTTAGTGGCCACCCCATACCAGACCATAATGGACATGCACAGAATGGATTTGATGACTGCAGTGTAGAACTGCCTCAGTAGGTCCTGTGGAAGGCCAAACCTCCTCAGCTGGTGCAGGAAAAACATCCTCTGCTGTGCCTTTTTGCGGATGCCGTTAATGTTGCACTCCAACCTCAGGTCATGGGGAATAATGGTCTCCAGAAATATAAATGTCTCCACAGTCGACACAGGGACATTAGCAAACGTCCACTAGTATCTCCACAGTTTTGAGTGTGTTCAGCTCGAAGTTGTTTTGGCTACACCAGGGCACCAGCTGATCAACTTCACATCAATACGCAGACTTGTCTCTATCACGGATGAGTCAGATAACTGTAGTGTCATCTGCAAACTTCAGCAGTTTAACAGTTGAGTCTTTGGAAATGTAGTCATTTGTGTACAGGGAGAAGAGCAGCAGTGATAGAACACTACCTTGAGGAGCACCAGTGCTGATTGTGCATGTGGTGGGAGTGACATCTCCCAGCTTCACTTGCTGTTTCCTGTTGGTCCTGACAGTACCGTGAGCAGGGAGAGCTTGTAGGAGAGGATTTCAGGAATATTAGTGTTAAATGCCGAGCTGAAGTCTACAAGCAGGATCCTTGCGTATGCCCCTAGGTGGTCGCGGTGCTGCAGGATGAAGTGCAGTCCCAAGTTAACTGTGTCATCTACTGACCTGTTTGTATGGTAAGCAAACTGAAGGGGGTCCAACAGGTGTCCTGTTATGAGTTTAAGGTGGGCTAGCATCAGACCTCCAAAACACTTCATGACCACGGATGTCAAGGTGACAGGGTTTTTTGGGCACTGGGATAAGAATGGAGCATTTGAAGCAGGGGGGGACTTCACATAGCTCCAAGGATCTGTTGAAGATCATCATAAAGATGGGAGCCAGTTGTTCAGCGCAGACTTTAAGACAGGAGGGGGAGACAGCATCATGGTCAGATGTTTTCCACGTATCCAATCTGTGGAAAAGCCGGCTCACATCACCTTCACAGAGTGGCCCGAGTGTGGGTCTGAGGTATAGGCTGAGTTGTGATGGGGACTGTAATTGACGACTTGGGAAGGGAGATGGGGTGGGAATTTGTCCTTTTCAAATCTGCAGTAAAAGGAATTTAAATCTTCTGCCAGGCCATTGTCTGCCAGAGCAGGTAGGGGAGTAGTCCTGTATGCTGTGATGGCATGCAAGCCTTTCCAAACTGCTGCTGTATCGTTGCTTGAAAACCTGCTTCTCAACTTTTCAGTGTAGCTTTTTCTTTTGCTTGCCACATCTCCTTTGTCAGGTTGTTCCGGTCTTGCTTGTACAGCTCCCAATCCCCACTTTTGTAGGCCTGTCTTGGCTTGATGAAGCTGTTTCAGTCTGGTAGTGAACCATGGTTTGTTATTATTGTATGCACAGAAGGACTTGGCTGGTACACGCATGTCCGCACAACAGCTTATATAAGATGTAACAGTGTTAGTTAGTTCGTCCAGTTTATCCGCTGCAACTTCAAAGACACTCCAATCGTTACATTCGAAACAGCCCTGAAGTTTCTGTTTTGCCTCACTGGTCAATTTCTTCACTATTTTCACCACAGGCTCAGTTTTTAATTTCTGCATGTAGACTGGAATAAGATGGTCCTAGCAGTGATCAGAGTGACCTATGGGTGCATGGGGAATAGAACGATATGCATCTTTCAAAACAGTGTAGCAGTGGTCAAGAATGTAGTTTTCCCTGGTAAAAGTTAATGTTCTTTCGATATGTTTGGACTGCAATGCTTACTTAGCAGAATGACATCTGTACACCAGCACACAGAGTATATTTGTGACCATGACTGTGACATTGTGGAAGATGTGTAACGGAACAGACGTATCCGTTAAGTCCCCTAAATTCTGTACGAATGAGCTAGTGTGGTAGGTTAGCCCAGCTTCCTCTTCTTTAACTAACACTGAAATACTTTGCGGGGCTCTGTGTATTGAGGGGAGAAAAATATCAATATAGCCCATACACCTTTTAGAGATAGCAGGCACAGTGACTGCCTAAATTCTCAGTCACCTGGAAGTACCTGCCTTCAGCACAAGCGAATGCAATTTAGAGTCATTCTTTGAGCACACCACTGACAAGCTGAGCCGAACGAAAAAGGGATTCGGTGGAGAATAAATAAGTATTTGAGGAGAAGGGAAAAATGGCTTTGCTGTGAGTCACCTTATGCTAATGAACTCAGTCTTCATGCTTCTGCACAGTGTAAACATTTGATAACTGTGTGACTAAAGAACATTTACTTTTTATTAGGAGGTTCTAGGAATTGGTATATACATACACTGCTGTGTATAAGTATCCACACCCGTTGATAAAAATTATTCGGACAGTTGCTCTTTGCTCAGGTATGGCTTTAACTTCCTGAGGAGGCTGTTTGGCATGAATACCAACATCATCTCAATGTTCTACAGGTGCACAATCGCAGGCTTGTTTTCGGGTTGCATTACAGTATGGTATGGGACCTCCTCTGCCCACAGCCAGAAAGCATTACAGAGAGCAGTGGAGGCGGCCATCCAGGACATCTATCTCCAACGGTGCCTGTGGGAAGCACACAGCATCATCAAGGAGCACAGCCACCCAGCATGCCAGCGGCAGAAAGCACACAGCATCGTTAAGGAGCACAGCCACCCAGCACGCCAGCGGCAGAAAGCACACAGCATTGTCAAGGAGCACAGCCACCCAACACGCCAGCGGCAGAAAGCACACAGCATCGTCAAGGTGCACAGCCACCCAGCGGCAGAAAGCACACAGCATCATCAAGGAGCACAGCCACCCAGAATGCCAGCGGCAGAAAGCACACAGCATCATCAAGGAGCACAGCCACCCAGCACACCAGCGGCAGAAAGCACACAGCATCGTCGAGGAACACAGCCACCCAGCACACCAGCGGCAGAAAGCACACAGCATCATCAAGGAGCACAGCCACCCAGCTGGTCTCTTTGCTCCCGTTTCACAGGAGATACAGTAGAATAGCTGCTTTGACTATCAGACTCAAGAACAGTTTATACCATCAGGCCATCAGGCTCCTTAAGTCCATCACTTGAAATTGTGTAACCTTCAACTGGTATTATGTGCAATTATGTAACCATTGACTGGTATTATGTGCAATTATTATCCAATGTGCAGTTACTGAAACGTCACTTTCTCGATTGTGCAATACTGGCGCTTGCACTACACCCCTCCCCCATATACATACAGGGACATTCCTTTATTTATGGCTTTTTTAATTCTTCATTTTAATTGTATCCTTCTTATCCTCCATGGCTGACAGAGTTCTTCTCCTGTTTATCCTCTTGTCCAACCCTGTGACTCTGTGTCAACAAACAAATGATAAATAAATCTAAACTAAAAGCGATACGGACAGTTGCTCTTTGCTCGGGTATGGTTTTAAGTGGTATGCTCAAACAGGAAGCATTATAAGCCAACATTTATTAATTAAAAAGAATGGACTGTGTATGAACTGTATGATAAACGGGAAACAAGTTAACTGATATCAAAATGCAAATTGAAAAAAAACACACACACACCAAAAGTAGAGAACACATTATGTGTGGTGTTGTTTTCATCAACAACAAAAGGTCTATCTATGTTTTTCTTATGAGCCTGGTTATACTTAAAGCCAGTTCTGGCTTATTAGCTACTGAGATGAAGCTTAGGGTGTGGCTGCATGTCTACATATGGTATGAAGAGTAAATAGCAGGAGATTAAGCACTTCTGACAAAGGTAATCCATGCCCATAACGTGCATATGAGTCATGAAGGCATATATAAGAGAAATCCTCTCCCCTCGACCATCATTCGGCACAGTTACCTCTCTACCCTGCAACATCAGACTGACCAAACAATGGCAAAACCTACCAAACTAGAGGCGGCCATGGCTTTGCTGATGAATGTGTTCGACACATATGCAAAGGCTGAAGGAAAAGAGAATACACTGAGCAAGTCTGAGCTGAAGTCTTTGATGGAGAAGGAGCTTCCTGGATTCTTAAAGGTATGATAAAAGGCTAATTCCTATGATTTATATTTGCATGGTTAGGGAATAGCAGCGGAGTGGCGCAGGAGTTAGCACTGTTGCCTCATACCTCTGGGAACCAGGTTCAAGTGTCTGCCAAGGTTCCATGTGTGTGGAGTTTGCATGTTCTGCCTGCATCATCATGGGGTTTCCTCTGGGTACATGCTGAGGTTAATTGCAGTTACCAAATTGCCCATAGGTGTGATGGGCTGGAGCCCCAACCTGGGAGAGGCTGTGGTGATGCATGGGTGGGAATAGCAGTCAGTTTCACAAAAGATGTTAAACTCAAAACACTGTGGTTAAAGTACCTGGGTGCACCCTGTAGTGCAGGGGTCTCTAACTCCAGTCCTGGAGTAGCTTAATTCTTTCACAAATGATTGCACTCAAGTGCTGTGTGGTAATTAGCTCAGTGAGTTAAATGAGGGTAAACCCAAGAATGTGCAGGACTCCAGACCTCCAGGACTGGAGTTTGAGACCCCTACTGTAGAGAGATAACAGACATTCATCAGTTTTAGATTAAAATGTCTCGCAGAGTGATGGTGATTAAACCTTAAATATAAATGTGCTGACTCTGGACAAGGATGCATAATTTCTCAGAAAGAGAAGCAAGATTACCCTTATGTTCTGCAGTATTTAGCCACCGGTTGTTTAGCATTATGAGAGACTCAGTATTCTGTGACTCTGTTCCAGAACCCTAAGGACCAGAAGGAGGTGGAAAAGCTCATGAAGGACCTAGACTTCAATGGAGACTCTGAGGTGGATTTCAACGAGTTTGTGGTCTTCATCGCTGCCCTGACCTGTGCATGTCACCACTGAGCTGCCCCAGGAAGATGTAACTGCGAAGGAGGCGCCATTCCCCTCCTTACTGCTTTCCTTTGCTGGGTGGTTCTAGGTTTCACTGCCTCTGAGAGAGGCAAGTAATATCTCAGTGCTCATACGCTGTCCGAATCCGATTTAATTCATGCAATAAAACAACCATTCAAAATGAATAATGAGCAGTCTTTCTTTTTGCTGTCTTCGGTGATTTTATTATTTTCTGTGAGAATGACCAATCAAAACTACTTTAGTCCTGATCTCTTTCACACAAGATACCATAGCACAGCCTGGGTTTTATAAACAGCAGCAGACGTCAGAGAAAATGCAGAAAGGGGATTTCATGATGTAGGAAATAAACATTTTCATATGTAAGGATTAGTGTTGCCACTCATTTCAGATATATTGTGGGATCATCTAGTGAAAAATAAAATACTGTCTCCCGTTTCCAACCAATACAGGATACCAGGGACGTAGATTTAGGGTGGACGGAGGGGACGTGTCCCCACCAATATCCTCCGACCATTGAAATGTCCCCACCAGTAATTTAATCCACTTAGTCATAGGTCCCCACCAATGTCCAGAGCAAATCTACGCCCTTGCAGGATACAATCCATTATGCATTTTCGGACTGAAAAAAACGAAAGATTATGTAGTCCAACACAGTCCAGAAACAGGCTAATTGCACATAGGCACGGTTCTGAAGTAGAGCCCTGCGCGGGACTGTTTTTTTCATCTCGCTCTTGCCCGCACCCGCAATATTTCTGTCCAATCCCACCCGCACCCGCAGGCACATTAACGGATATAGTGTACGATTAAATAAGTTTATATGCATTAAATGTTTTATTCCAGTCGAACAAGAACTGAATAGATAAAACAAATTCAACAAAAATCTCTCAACTTCGAATCGCAAATAAATGTATGTATCCATACTGTACATTGATCGCAAAGTCTCTCATTGGCTTCTACAAAATAATAAGAACATTTCAAATCGAGAGGGTCTTGCGCGATAGGCAAGACCCTTTATTTTTTGATATTCCAAGCCGGAATATTAACCCTCCAATATTAACACAGACGCACCGATCGGTCGCTCATCCATGAATGGCGAGGCCAAGGCTGACTGGATTTACACGCACGGACACTGATTACGTGTGCGAGCTAATCCTCAAACATCAGTTTCCATCCTGCCAAAAATCTTGGGACCCGCTGTCTAATTTTTAGCCGCCCGCTCCCGCCCGCGGCAACCTTAAAACCGCCCGCTCCCGCGGGATCCCAGTCCCAATGCAGGGCTCTACTCTGAAGTTTCATCCAAAGGTGGAAGTGAGATTACACCGGTCACCGCGTGAGGTTTGCGAGGCCCGCCCAGCGCACACACCGAAGCTCCCGCTCCCATCGTGCCTGCAGTCCGTGTGTGCATGTGCGCATGTGGCAATTAAGCCAAATTGTCTTTTATTAATATAAGGCTTACTCGTCATAACTTAATTCTTACTTGTAAAAATAAAAATGCATTACAGATATCTTGAATTCATATTCTTACTGGTAAAAAATGCATTTTTACCAGTAAGAATGTTATTTTTACATGACAAATAAACCTTATACTAATAACGAGACCCAGAAATTTTAAAAAGATCGAGCAACAAGATTGTTTCACGAAAACAAGAACACTGTTATTGTACTTCTGATACACACTTAAACGTAATAAGAGTTATTTTGACAGATTCATGTTTCTTCTTTAGAACTATTAAATCGATATTAACATGGTGATAGCCAGCTAGGAGTAGGAGCTAGGTAACACTGTTTAGGGCTGCGTTCCCCGAACAACTATGGAGGTTAGCATTAACGATGCATCGCACTATGTTAGTTCAAACTAAATAACACCTGAAGTACGACTGTTCCCAAAATCATCTTAATTTAATTGTTAGTCACCACCTAGTTTTAACCACGTTAGTTCAATCCCAGGGGTGCAATCTATAATGGTTCCCGCGCTGAGACGACGGGGTCGAATCCCAGCCGGCCATGTACAAAAACTCATGAACTTTCCAATATAATTTCGAAACATGACAATTGTGCTTCTTGTAGAGGAAACTATAGAACTGTTTGCCGTTAGATTATGTTGCAGCTAATAAAATCGGCTCAAACTTTAATAACAATATTTTTAATTCAATCACACGATTATACTTATACATTTTTAACTTTGATGTTTATATTGTATTGTATATACGATTTTACATACGTTTTTGATTACACATCTGCTGCCGTGACAGTAATTTCCCTTAGGTGATACATACAGTTCAGTTCATTACCACAACTATAAAGTGTTAGTGGCTCAGTGGAATGGCAAGGCAAACAGGTCTGGGGTGAGGATCCAGACAAAGTTCGGTTTAAAAGACCCTTATGATGTATACAAACTTGGACTTGCAGTTTCCCTCGCCCAGATGCCAGGCCTGGGGGTAGGACTTGATGGCGAGCGCCTGGTGGCCAGTCCTGCACCCATGGGGCCTGGCTGGGCACAGCCCGAAGAAGAAATGTGGGTCCCCCCTCCAGTGGGCTCACCACCCGTAGGAGGGGCCATGGGGGTCGGGTGCAGTGTGAGCTGGGCGGTGGCCGAAGGCGGGGACCTTGGCGGTCCGATCCTCGGCTGTAGAAGCTAGCTCTAGGGACATGGAATGTCACCTCTCTCGTGGGGAAGGAACCTGAGCTGGTGCGCGAGGTTATGAGGTTCCGACTAGATATAGTCGGGCTCACTTCGACGCATGGCTTGGGCTCTGGAACCAGTCTCCTTGAGGGGGGTGAACACTCTTCCACTCTGGAGTTGCTCAGGGGGATAGGCGCAGAGTAGGAGTGGGCATACTTATTTCCCCCTGGCTGGGCACTTGTACATTGGGGTTTACCCTGGTGGACGAGAGGGTACCTCCCTTTGCCTTCAGGTGGGGGGACGGGTCCTGACTGTTGTTTGCCTTTATGTGCCAAACAGCAGTTCAGAATACCCACCCTTTTTGGAGTCCTTGGAAGGGGTGTTGGAGAGCGCTCCTCCTGGGGACTCTCTTGTAATGCTGGGGGACTTCAATGCTCAGTCAGTATTTGGTGTGGCAAAGGAGAAGTGCTCACTAACACAGATTTGGGTCTTTTGTGTATGTAGAAAAATTTTCCGATGTTTAAGTTCAGCTCATGAAAAATGGGAGCAAAAACAAGAGTGTTGTGTTTATATTTTTGTTCAGTGTAATTTAAAAATCGCTGGCAATCTCTGTAAAACACTGCCTTTCAATGGACTTACCAAGAATGATCAGTCGAGAACTCTTTGGCAAACTGAGGAATTCTAGGACATCTTTGGGAGTTGAAAATGCCTTAATTTAAATAAACAAAAAAAGAAAGAGAGGAAGAGAGCATACATATGATCAGTACACTGTAAAAACACAAACTTTATGTATGTGTATTTATTTATTTACATTAGCTAAACTTACGTCTGCTTGAAGGATGAGCCCGTCCATTTTCTCCTTGAAGTGTGCAAGGAGTAACTGCATAACAAGGATGGCCAAGTGATATATAAAACCATGTATCAATTCAAGAATTATACAACAACAACATCAACAGTTTAATGCATGGTAAGTAATCCATGTTCATTTATTTTATACTTTACCTTGATTTTTCCAGGCAGGGAGTAGTTTTTGACGTTGAATGGATTGTAAGTATTCTGCTATGTCTTCTTATTTTACATACACCAGGTCTTCCGAATCTTCAATTCCTTGTCCTAAAAGCTTCTCAACCAACTGTGCTATTGGCTTCTCAGGTAGCTTTGGCAGCACTGACAATATTGAATGTTAAATTTTTTCCTCCAACTCAGACATCACTGTAGCAAGGGAAAAGAATGGCGAAGAGCGATGACAGACAGGCCACACAAAGAGTACTCAGGTAGAGCATAGTAATCAGGTAAGTTTTCCTGGCTTATGCAGAAAAAGCCACTGTTGTGAACTCAAGCAGTGAACTCCTTGATCTATGAGACAGAATGACTGATATTTATTTGTGACAAAATACGCACAGGAAGAGTTATGAACAAGAATCAACTGGATCTTTCCAAACACAATTCCCTCTTAATTTCTCTCCAAAACCACATGCATGTTCTTTTCGTAAAGTGTGCCTTTGACAGTTACTTCACTAGCTGCCATTGTGTTCCTCAACTGAATATCAAATGAGGCGACAGATTCCTTAATGTCATCACTGTAGTTATTTACATTTACAGCATTTGGCAGACGCCCTTAGCCAGAGCGACTTACAGAGCGACGCTACAATGAACTTTTCCCGATACTAGCTCAATAAAACCCAGGCTATGAATACCATCGGTCTAATACTCAGTTCAAAAAGGGACATTTTTTTTTTTTAAGGGAAAAGAGGTCAGGGTAGGGTCAGAAG
>JAODKM010000016.1:19953295-19964112 GCA_026780845.1 Petrocephalus sullivani | reverse complement strand
GTGAGAAGTTATGGATTTGTGTTTACTGTTGTGAGAATATGAGGCATAGTTTCAAGAAATGTGTTTAAGCAATCGAGGAAAAACTGTAATATACAGTACATTGAAATTAATGTTATGGTATCCTTAGGGGAGACTATAACCTCAGGTCTTCTCGAGTCTTAGGGTCCAATTCGAGTTCAAGTCTTGACTCCTCTGCCATCAAGTCCAAGTCGAGTCCATGTCTTTCCATCAGTTTTGCCAGATGAGGTGGCTTGGGCATCTGGTAAGGATGCCTCCTGGACGACTCTCTGGTGAGGTGTTCTGGGCATGTCCCACTGGGAGGAGGCCCCAGGGAAGACCCAGGGCACACTGAAGAAACTGAAAAATGTCTTTTGGCTGGCCTGGGAATGCCTCGGAATTCCCCCGGAAGAGCTGGACAAAGTGGCCGGGGAGAGGGAAGTCTGGGCTTCCCTGCTTAGACCGCTGCCCCTGCAACATGACCCAGAAAAGTGGTAGAAGATGGATGGATGGATGGATAGTTTGATTAGGCAGTTCTCACTTTTTTCAGTAACAGTTTTACACTGTTTCATAGGAAACAAAAAGACCATCTCATCTGAGAATCTGATATTCCTGAAAAACATGTCTCTTTTACAGTGGAGGATGGACACACACACATTTCCAAACTTCACCCAGCTCATTCCTTTACGAAGATGATGAATTTTAGGCAGATGAATCTTCTCATGAAGACAAACCGACTGGAAGATGAAGTAAGCTTCTTTCCAGAAGAGTTTACAGTGTACTCCTCTGCCAAAAAGCAAATTTCCCTGACAGGGCCTGGGAGACAGGTGGTGGCCTCTGACCTGCTCTCTGTCTCCCGGTCTCACCACCAGCACAGACCCACTTGAATGACAACATCAGGGTCCTCAGCAAATGAATCATCTGGAAAAAAATAGAGAAAAAAATGCAGAAAGAAGGTGAAACAAACACGACAAGCCGGACCACAGCCCCTTCTGTCAGCAGCCCTGCTTCTTGAAGGATAGTCACTGGCTGACAGCTCAGGGGGCATGTCCAAAAAAAATAACGATGTTTGATGGTGGGTCGAGAGACCAGTTGCCCCTGGTGGGGCCATTCCTGGCTATCTGCCCATGATTGCTGCGGCGGAATGGTGGGCTGTTTGGTGGGCTGCAGGATGCACTGTGGCTCACTGAGCTCTTGCGTGACCATCTGCTGCCATGTTAGGCTTCCTTGCACTGGGGCCCCGCACTTTGTCATGTGCCTGCCTGATCTCTCAGTGTGGCTTTCCTGCCCCTTCCACGGATCATGCACAGCATTAACGATGCACATTTTTATTGGTCTACAGATCCATCACCTCCAGGGCACAGAACAGAACTACTCATGTTTGTATTAGAAACTAGCAGAGATTTTCAGAATTTCACACTGTCTGCTCTGTGAGTAGTGCTCCATAGTGCTTAGAAAGCTTTATATGACCATTCAGTTACTGTTTTGTTTTGTACTGTTGGTTTTGCTACACTGTTTTTCACATCTGAAGTGTTTGCACTATTTACTACTTCTGGTCACTTTGTACCATCTCTACTGCCACATACTGTTTATACTGTTTACACTATACATGATGCCTTATACTGTGGTTATTTAGTTATTTAATTACTAGTTTGCAAAATTGTGTTGTTTCTTTTTTAAAGGTCCTTAATTTATCATATTTGTTATATTATTATTTAACTTATTGTCTTTCATAGCAATGGGTTGGACAGTTGCAAACTTAATCTTGTTGCAATATGCAGTGTCAGTGGTACATGTGCAATGAAGATATTCATGTCATGTCCTGCCCACCATGGCTGCATGTCCCTCCTGTCTCGTCCCTCACGTGGCCCTAATGAGCTGCACCCGATGCTTGCTGCCCCATGTTAGTCTGTGTAGTCTTAAGTACCTGTTTGTCTCGTCCTCACTAGACTGGTCATTGACATTGAGCTCTCATGCGCCTTTACTGTTTTTGATCCCTCGCGATTTTGTTTCTAGTTGTTGTCATTTTGAGTTTAACCCCCTTTCGTTTTGCCAAAATGCCCTCCCTCGAGTCCTTCATCTCTCATTACGTAACCATTCATTCATTCATTCATTCATTTATTACATTTAAAAATTTGGCTTCTGCAAACTCAGAAGGTATCAGCTAACAATAAACCAATAATTGACTATTAATAACTATATACATATATACATGATAGGTTTGTTTAGTAATGGTATTTTTTTTAGAAATGAACTGTGTGTGGGTGGTTTTTGATTATCCTTTTTGAAAATGTATTTGTGTATTGACATTGCCTGTTTTGCCACTTTCCTGAATTTTTTCATAACTACATCTTGATACTGGAGCTTCTGCTTGGAAGCACAATGTGGACACGAAGCGCATGGTAAAGCACGTGAGGGGAGAATATCAGGGTAGCGAGAGGAAATTTACACACAAAGTGAAGCAAGACAGGGATCAGACTCCAAGCGCTGGCAGTGTGAGGCTCCGGTGCTGTCCACTGCAAACACAGATGCCAACAAATGGAAGGTAGGTAACTAAACATAGACACTTGGGAAATTCTGTCAAAATTCTAATCTTGGACATACATATCTGATTTATTAGTGTATGGGTCTTGTGTGTAATTTTTATTATGAAAAATATATTGCATAAGTATTTTGCATTAATTCACCAGGATTGATTGTGCAATAGAATTTCTCCTACTAAAATGTGAATGCGTGTCAAGTCCAGTACCTTTTCCAAGCCATCAGTTGCTGCCCCCTTCTGGTTGGTGGAGTGTCTGCATCCAGCATCTTTGATTTGACAATGAGGCATGGCATACTGGAGGCTACTGTATTATATTGTATAAGTCAGAAGAAAGAAATATAATATCACATCCAACACATCCAGCAAATGGAGCAGTGCGAGACTAGGCTGAGGTGTTTGGTTCTGTTAATGAAATTCTAGCATCAATTATTAAACAACTTTATACATATACCATTTTCATCAACACATTTTTATTTGTTCACACATTAACTGCTGATTGATGTCTAATGAAAATATCAGTATTCCCCCAATGGAAATGTTTAACACTGACTACAAAAGAAGGATTGTCTGTACGATCAGAGCAAGGCAGAAACAGCCTCTGCATGAGCCATTTAAATCAAAAGAAAAAAACAATTATAGGTTTGTCGCAGCTATGTGACCATACTTGTTAGTAAGGAACACAGGATTTTAGTTTATTATGATCGTTTCGATTTTATATTTATTCTACATATTTATTTTTAGTGTGCGTATAAGCAACTCACAGTTTTTGTTATTCAGTCATGTTGACCGACATAACGTGTTATGTTTTGTTTACAAATGTTCCTAATTGTTTTTGTAGTCTTAATAATAAACAGTTTCAAAACACTTTGTTTCCATGCTGTACTGAAATTGCACCCAACTGTGAACCCAAGCAGTTAGCAATACTCATGTCTTGGTAACTATATTCTTTGCCCAAACTTTGGATTTAAATTGAGATGGTGCTGGAAAAGTCTCTGCACATGCTTTGTCATTCATAATAATACCGTGCCAAAGTCATACGTTGGTCCCTTAACAAAACCAGGCAGTGTGTACCTGAGAAAACATATTAACAGTGATTATAGTTTCTTTCCAGGTGATCTAAACCTTGCCACCTTGAAGAATACCGATTTGTGTATGAATACATTTTCCCTCCCACCTCTAAAAAGCATTGGTAGATAAATTTAGTAGGCTAGTAGATTTTCACTATTTAAAACAAACTATTAAAGTGTAATGTGGACTTCAGATGTCGTTTTATGATTACGTCACAAACACCCGAGCACAAGTCATGAAACTGTTGGGTCTAAGAGTGAGTACAATTCAAGTATGTCACAAAAATGTGACTTGAGACAGACTCAAGTACTACAACCTTTATATAAAAATATATATAAGCAATTATATATATATATGATTACAAGACCTATCAGTTCTGAGTAAATTCTAATTAGCATTAAATTTTTTACCCCTTTGAAGTTCATTTTCCCTTATAGGCTACTTATAATGAAGGAATCAGGTCTTGCTTTCAGGCATGTTTGACATGAATTTCTTTTGATGCATATTTTTAGTTAGATTATTAAATAAAAAATGGTGCTTTCCCTACCAGGCAGAATGTTAATGTTTCCTTATAAAAGAACAGCAGTTCTGTGAACAAAACAAGTGTTGACTGGAGCCTAGTTTCCAGTGGGGTAAATTTCAGGTCCAGAAAGTAAAAATCCATACCAATATTTTGTTTCAACCAACCAGTTGAGTACTTTGTGCCTGTGACTCTTTATGCTCAACTGGCTGGTTGAAATAAAATCCTGGTCTGGATTTTTGCTTTATAGACCTGAACTTCAGGCCTGTGCTAGTGTCCCTTTCACGGGTCTCACATTCATTAACGGGAAAGGAGAATTGAACTGTAAAGACAGAAGGGGTGAGGCTGGGGGGTACTGGGTAACTGAGGATAGTGACAGAATGGCTGTAAAACAAGGAGGGAGTTTAAAGGGCCCCTTTATGTTTGGTGGCTTAAAATAACACCTTTTATTGAAAGCAGTTTCCAATTCTGCCCAATCAGCAATTGTGGTTATGTACTAAGACAAAATGATGATTTATTTGCCATTTGCACAAGTACATCGGAATGTTTTTCTTCACCTGCCCCATGTCTCTGTGAGAAACACATGCAGCTTGGGGATCACAGTACAGGGTCAGCCAGCATGCAGCGCCCCTGGAGATGGGGGTTAAGGGCCTTGCTCAAGGGCCCATGGGCATGTGGCTTAGTCCACTGAGCCTTTCGTAGTTACAAGCCCATGTCCTTAACTACCATATTGCCCATATCTATAAAGCGCTGTCGCATACTGTTCTAAAAACAGACATTTAGGATGCTCTGTGTCACCATAGGCTGATTCTTGCATAAGCTAATGGTTCTTCCCTGTTGATATCAGCATGAGGCAACACATGGCAACTAAAAGTTATCATGCATTACATGTCAGAGGTCATATGGTCTGAAAATCTCCAAGTGTACCCTTCACCTTGTCTTAAAAACAGATTCACTTCAGTGTTTGCTGAATGATGAAAACTCCTTAGTTTGCCTAAAACTGTGTTCAGATTGTTTTCCCTCACCATCTTCCTCTTAGCTCAGCTGATCAAATTTTGGTAGTCTTTTCAAAGCAGACATCTATGCAGTGTTCATCTGCACATATTTGTTGGCGAAAGGCAGCATGAGAATGTTTCTCACATGTGGCCTGATGAGACCTGATGCACCCTTTGGGGGTTCCCAGTATACAGGTTCAGAGCCACAAGCATATGCAGTTCAAATGGACCAAGAACAACAACGGATGCAGGAGGTGTCCATGTCACACAGAGGGAACAAGTCACGCTTAGGCCATTACTTGCTCGTTTGCTTTGGCTGAGGTTCAGCTCCCAGTCACATTCTGTTAAAATTATGTGAGGGGTCTCTGTAGCAAAAACTAAAAGGCCAGACACAGGATGCAGTGGCTGACCAGTTAATAAATGTGCCGGAGTGAGTTGGGAATTAAAGGCAGCTTTGCTTGAAAGCACTGTGCTCACTAAGTCATTTACTCAGATCCCTGTCTCGGACAGTGGAGGATGCAGGCAAACAAGGCAGCAGTGGCAGCAGGAAAATGTTGAAATTAACCAGAGCCACTGCCCAGGGATAATATATCTTTTTTTGAATGACATTTAATGTCTGTTTAAAGTCTATGTTATTGCAGCTTGTCCAGGCCCAATGTGCTACTTGTTTGCCGGCACAAAAACACTTGGGATTCTGGACTCCAAGGCCCGCAGGGTGGCATGAACAGTGAGGGGTGACCTTGTCTTCCTGCACTCAGCTTGGATTGCACCGGATGTCATTGCCACAGGCACTGCTGGGTTAGCCGATTTGCGGGTTTGCCTAGCTGCCAGGTGGTTTTCTGACAATGCTCAAAGGTGTCTCATGCTATTTCTCCTGGCTCCTGATTTTGTACTATGGTTTTTTTGTACTTAGATTAATCTTCTCACCAAACATGCATACACACCTTCAAAAACTGGATAATAAAGCAGCCATTGCTTTCCATGGAACAAAAGAGTAATCACAAGTGTTACTCTCAGAACACAAAGTGGGCCAAGTGAATTAAATATTATGTGCAACTGTTGTGTTCTGTGTTGAGCAGTAATAATTGTGTGTATGCAAAGTGATTTTGTGATTAAACACCAATCTCTGAGGCTGTAGATTTAAACATCTAAAGAGGTAAATCGGTTTTTGGAGATGTGCCCGACTTTGTTTGATCATAGTTAATAGTCAGCTGTACTTACATAGATGAGAAAAATTACAAAGGGAGCATAAAAAAAAAATCCTACAAAAGCATGTTGTCATGACTACATGAAACAGTTAAAAAAAGCTGAACTAGCACTGTACACTGTCTCAAGCAAAAGGAAATGCTCCACAGTGTACACATTCGTGTGGCCAGGTTTTTCTGTCTGTCTCCCCATTCCTCTTCAGCTGGTAAGTTGCCAAGTACTCAGAACTCACAGGAAATGGACTGCTAACTGCAAGGTACTTAGCTGAGGTAGCTAAAGAGGAGCCAATTAGCGAGTTACAGCAAAGAGTTACACCAAAGATATGGTAATGGAAAAAAGTCATGACAATAGTAAACACCATTTTAATTTAATTCAATTTAATTCAAATTTTCCAAAGCTGAAGATAATTGGATATACAATTCCTAATTAAAGTACATAACATACATACATTATGTACAATTATCACAAATTATCCTAATTCTAATCCAAAAGTTGCCAAATTATTTTTTTACCAACTTTTTGGCCAAAGCACCAGAACTGAACAAAATGCTGTCAAATGTAAACGTTTGAGTAAGAAAATTGTTTTCCTATTGCCTTGTTTTGACATATACTTTACTAGTGAATGTTTAGAACAGGATTACTATTGATTCCTCTCCATTTTTGCCTACCCCATCTAGTTCACCATGAAATGCATGTACAGGTGAAAGAAAGCTTGGGGTCACAGTGCAGGGCCCCCCAGTGTGCAGCACTCCTGGGGCAGTTGGGGGCCTGCGGCTTTGCTCAGGAGATGAATGGTGCCATCAGTCTTCCAGCCGTGGGCTTTCTTTTTCTTTTAAAGCTTAAAGTCTTTACTCAGCTCACATCATAACCCTTTAATTTTTTATTCTTTTAGTTTTGAACACATGGTAATTCATTACTGATTTGCATTCATATATATGAATATAAAGCATGAAGCTAAATCAATAACTAGACTGTTGCATATTTGAAATAATTAATCACTAAATACATTTAAGGTCACATTTTACTTGACATTTATAAAATGCCTTGTTGACTAATTACTTACATAACAGGAACAAGAATCAGAATACCTAATAGTTTTGGGATGGAAAGGTTATATATGTAACTGTATCTGAGTCAGTCAGTTTATGGGATTTGTTAAATTTTATAATGTATTCCTGGGAAAAGGACAGGCAAGCTGTTTGGACCACACTGTACTTAGAAGACTGATTTACCACTCAAGTCTAAACAGGGAGTGTCTGGACAGAATTGGCTTAACTTTTGCTATATAGGATCACATTACGAAGATCCCTGTGAATGTGAAAATTTGGCAATAATAATTGACCCCTGACCACAACTTATAACAGTCTGTTAGCCTGAACAAACATAGAAGTATATTTATTACCAGCTTCTAAACAAGCAGTACTGTACTGTTTACTTTGCATGTTAAATTGCCTTGTCATTTCTAATGTAGCCCTTTTCATATAATATACAATCTAAGTTATGCCCCTATTTGTACAAAGTCACTATTGTATGCGCTGGAAGCACTACGTTTTGGACCCATTATTAAAAATGCAAATTTACCAGCACTGAAAAGATAAAAAATTACTGAGTGAAATATGACATTCCACGGTATCTCAGAATAAAAGTAATGCAATTAATTACTTTGTTACTTTTGAATTACATTAATTACATTACTTCCAACGAAAGATGAGTAAAGCAATGATAAAAATCACTTTTTATTAGACAACAGAACCTTCTATGTTTAGCTAGCCTGATTTATTGCTAATGAAGTCTTCCAAATTAGATAAACCAGAAGATGCCACTGTTTGGGCATGCCTGTTGAAATTAACTAGAATGACACTAGCAGGCTAGCAGGGTAATTCACAAATTCTAGTGCTGCTGTTTGCTAATTGCTCTATTTTTAATTCTATTTTTCAATATAAAAACAGGGCAGTGTGTGGCTCAGTAGGTTAAGCCTCTATACCTATGATTGCTGCATTGCTGGTTCAAGCCCAGCCTCTGCAAATCTGTGGACCCTTGAGCAAGGCCCTTACCCCCTGCTCCCTGGGAGCTGCCTGAGGTGGTTGTTCATGGCCAAGCTTGCTCTCATGGAATTGCATACTCCTGGAGTAGTGATCAAATCAGCAATGACACAAGAGAAATTAAACATAAAAATGGAAGACACCAGAAAAATATTTATATAATTGTAGGACCACCAGAACTAGAAGCCAGAGCCAAAGAACCAGGAGATTCTCATGGTACTTAAGAAGACAATGAGGAGGAGTAGTCTGATAAAATATGGAAACTCAACAGACTGGACATCTGATAAACCAAGGCTTGTAATTTGGAGCTAAGAAAGAACAAGACTGAGAGCCTAGATATGCAGCCAGGCTGTTCATATGGCCAGCAGAACATATGGGTGACCACAACAACTATGACTAAGTAACCTCTACATAACAATTACCGACCATTTTTTTTGTTTGTTTTTCGATTCCCTCCGAAGCTACAGTAAATTACATTAAAGCGCTTTATCACAATATTCTTTGTAACAATGTGGTGTTGAATTATTGAGTGACTGGTGGTGTACCAGGAGGTGTTTGCTAAATTAAAAAATAAAAATATGTTTGCTAAATTTAAAAATCCTCTTCCATGTTCACAGAATCAAGCTCATTATGTTAGTCTCTAGACACAGATTGATATAATCCCATCATCATGTCCTTGGGTCTTCCTGGGGGCTTCAGCCCAATAGATGTTATAATTGATTGTACTCACAACCCTTTTCTTTTCGATATTAATCACAACTGAGGATTATAGATGAGGATTAGGACATAGATAAACTGGTAAACCACATCTTGGTAATATATTTTAACTCCTGCGTCACCACCATGGAGGGTTAGGCTGGTCCAGAGTCTATGCTGGATGCTACTGGGACAAGACAAGGTATGAGCCAGGAGGGAGCATCAACCCATCATAGGCCTGGAATACAGCACCAGAATGACATAGAATAGAACAGAAAGATACTGTATTGATCCCCTGAGGAAAATTGCTTTGTCATAGCAGCAGATGTGCAATCAAAATTGTATATACATTACAATATAAACATCAAAGTTAAAAATTAAGAACAACTAAGAACTGTGAGTTATACATATGGACATAGGTAATGTGAAATGATGGGAGACTATACATACTTCACATATTTATAGTAACTGTGTGTAGACCATCTGTTAGATAGAGATGAGCTGTTATATAGTGATATTGTGAATGGCAGGAATGATTTCCTGTAGCGTTATTTGTGGCAGTGGAGCTGTCATATCCGTTAATCTTACGTTCCTTCTCCATCACTCATGAACAAGGATGTTAAAGTTCTCCGCTAAGGGCAGACTCTCCCTCCTTATCTAAAAGGAGTGGTCCACCTTTTTGTGGGAAAGTACCATGTCCTGGGATTTGGAAATGCAGATTCATATTCCTGCTCCTTCACACTTGGTATTGAGGTGCTCATCAGCATGTTGGAGGTCCTGGATGGATGAGCCAAAACGCAGAGCATAATCTCCAAATAGCAAGGACTTCTAGTCCTCCATATTTTCAGCAATGACTATCAGGAGTGGAGACCAGACACATTCTTGCTAGAGGACAACACCCACACTAAACATCTTCAGTTTCAATTTCATCTTCAGTGACAATTTCCTGTCATTTGCTCTGTGTCGCAGGCAAGGCTCAAGGCTAATTAAGACTTCACATGAATTGCCAGACCATCTGCAGTCCTGAATGTACGTCTCGCTATACCAATGTGCCAGGCAGAGCTGCTCTTAAATGTCATGTTTATGAAGTTTGGTATTCATGTTATAAGAATAAATAAGAATTTTACTAAAATGAATCGTTAACGCAAACAAAAAAATGAACATGAACAGATATTTATTTATGGATGAACGATACTGGAAAAAAAATCTAATTGTGATATTTTGGGGTTTTGAGAACACTATTTAAGGCATTTCTGTCATAAGAATAATGAATGAATGTTCCTTATTTTTCATTAGCTGCCGGGGCAAATTCCAAGTCCCAGTGTTAAACTCCTTCCAATGCCACTGACCTCAACTAAACAACTATAAATACTGGTTCTGAAATAAAAAATGTCAAATACATCCCACTACCTCTTTACATACTATTTACCTAAAATCTTCAGGCCTCTTGTGCAATGTACAACCATAGAAAGGGGCAACAACACCACATAGTGATATTTTGTAGCAGCCAGCAAAGTCATACAACTTTCCCTCTATCCCTAGAAATAAAATTACTAAAACCTAAAGTAAAATATATACAAACTAAACAGGTGTCCATCTTTAAAAGGAAATCTAATGAAACCACAGCTAAAACAAAACTATTTTTCAAATGAAAATTTTAAAATACAAAATCTCATTATACAGTCGGACCTCGCTAAGTCGAACTCAACGGGACCAAAAAAAAAATTCGACTTAGGGAGTTTTCGAGTTAG
>JAODKM010000016.1:19941562-19953195 GCA_026780845.1 Petrocephalus sullivani | reverse complement strand
CTGGATAACATCACTGTGACTATGGATCGCAATCTGGATAAAATCACGGAGAAGCTCACGGCTTTGCAAAGGATCTTGGATGGTGGAGACCAGCGTGGATATTAGAGGAGCTGCAAAATTCCAGCTTCTCGCCCGAAACCCAAACAACCTATTCTATCTGCTTTTGACTCCCCCCTAATCAGCATGGGCCTAAGACAAGGTCGCTGCTGAACGAAAACTTACCCCCGAAAGAACAAGGCAGCGAGACTCTCTTGCATTCCTCTCCCCCAATCCCAAGGACACTGGATACACACACACATATATATATACGTACAGATACACACTCACCGCACCCTCCCCCCATCCCACACCTTCGCCGCTTCATACCCTCGGCGTGGACAGGCGAGTCTGTGACCAGCACTCCAGCACTGCTGTTGTAGCTGCAAGACCAGATGGCTGTCTATGCTGTGCTACCTCCACTTCCCGGCGTCAACTCCCGGACTGGACGGGGGCGCGGTGGCGTCATAACCCGGACTGGATGAGGGCGCGGCAGCGTCATCTCCCGGATCCATCGGGGGCGTGGTGGCGCCGTCTCGAGGGAGACTCCTCCACCTGGTACAGGTCCCTCATCAACCCCCAGGACTTCTTCCTGCACCGAGGGATACGAGTCCGGGGTGGCAGTGTCGAACACCCGCTGCAGGGCGTCCAGGGACCGGGAGGCTTCGGGATCCTCGTGCATCGTCGGGTCTACCGCCAACCTCCACCATAGCTCCTGCAGGGTAAAGAACTCCTTCGCCCGGGTTAGCGGAGAAGCAGTTACGTCGGGCACTTGGACTGCCGCCGGACCCTCTGGGAACGGAGGTGCTGCAGGGAGGTGCGGGGAAGCGAGGACCGAGTCCGGCGGCGGGCAGCGTCTCGGCGGTCGTGGGGAGCTAGCGGTTCGGAGATGTGCAGAGTTAGGCGGACGGTCTCTTCCTCCTCCAGGTCGGGTCTCCGCTGCCAGAGCCAGGCATCCCTCAGGTAAGGCGGCTCGGTGGGTGCCCAGTTACAGCCGCTGGGTCATTTGTTTCGGTCAGTTGTTCTGTCACGATTGCGGCGGGATGAATGACCTATATTGCAGGCTCTCCAAGGGGCGTTTATTCAGGGATTTGGGGGAAAACACAAGAGCAATACTGACAGCGAGCATACAAAAGCATTGACAACAACCGACAAGGGGAACAGGACGCAGACCGACTAAATAGGGCAGGACATCAAGGATTAAACACAAGGTAAAACATGAGGCAAAGCACAAGGAGGGACAGGTGCGGCGAATCAAGCTCCGCCTGAGGGCAAAACAGGGGAAAAGACATGAAAGGCGGGGCTAAGCATGACATTAATATCAATATTAATATTGTTCTCAAATATAATTATGACATGGATATATAGGAACAATATTATTACAGATGCAAGAAAACGAACAGAAAAAGAATAAAGCAATATTTTCCAATAGTGATCTGCATCACTTTAAATTTCAACTTGTTAGTGAGAATGGAATCTTGTCCAACTGGTCTGGTTCACAACTGCAGCCGTAGTATTTTAAACACTATTTAAACACTATTAAGCTTGGATGTGTGAAATAAAAACTGGTAAAAAATAGGAGGGGCAATGGCACTTTTTTCTAAAATAAACCAGTGCATGCCACTTGTTGTTGTGAAAATCTCCTTTCTGTCAAACCAAGAGGCCCAGCATAATGTTTTCATACGCCTTGTTGTGATTTTGAATCTGGACCAGCTGGAAAGTGGATTTCTTCCAGGAGAAAGCTGGTATTCTAGTGAATTTTTGAGCCTACATTTTCTTCAGTGTGTGATGATTAGGGGTGGGCAATTTGGACTTAGAATTATATCATAAAATTATATAATGTATTCTTTAACTGGTGTTTTTTTATTTTAAGTTTGCAGACAGTAGCTTGAATTGAATCTCACATTTAAAAATCATTTTTAAAATATCCCATTTATCAATTGCAAAGTTATGCAGTGATAAAAAAGAAACTTGTGCTTAAATCTTCAATAGGGAGGATGGATGGATAGAAGGTTCATTCACACAAAACAAATATACACTATACAGATATAAGTTTCACAGAAACTATAGGTAAGGACCTGGCTAAGCCATTTTCAAAATTTAAATCCCAAGTGAGGCACTCAAGTTGTACCCATAAGCAAAACACTGCCAAGTGCCTGCAGAAAGTATAGACTTTCTGAATGATAATAATTATCTGTTGATTCTATATATAAATGTGTGGTTGGTGTTCCCCAAAGAAACAAGCTCTTCTCTCAAATAGTAGTGCCTGCTAAGCAGCAGATCTGCTAACCAGATAAACTGCATTTTTCTCTGCCTATTGAATATGCACGGTTTGCTTAGGTGCATTTGCAGATGGCCTTCTTGTGCAGAGTAGAGATTCTGGATCAGCACAGGCTATATCGATTAAACGATGTGCACAACCCTATTATCTGATACAATTAGAGGTATTGAAATATCTTGCTGAGTAAATTACATTTCTAATTTGGGTGTAATTTAAACTCCTGCCTCAAAATTACTCTCGACTAAATGTGGCATTTATTGAATGAGGAAACATACAAATTGTTTATTATGAGGAGGTATTCCAACGACTAATAATGCATATACTCGGGACTTTGGCCTTGTTTTGCAAGCCTGAAAAAGCCACTGCTGTCATATAATGCTACTTTGTATTATATTGCTGTTGTGAGATCACTCAGATTCCAGTTGATCTTTGTGCACGTGTTGCATAGCTGCATATATTCTCACTAATTTATACATATAGATACAGTACTGAAGCCTCACTGATTAAGCCCATTTATCAAAGAGCAGGGGCCTCATGTATAAACAAAGTCCATCCACTGTCCAACCTGCTTATCCTAACAGGGTCGTGGGGGGTCCAGAACTCGGAAGCTATGGGCACAAGGCAGGGAACAACCCAGGATGGGGGGCCAGCCCATTCCTGGGCACACTCACACACACAGGCAATCTAGTAACTCCAATTACTGTAGCCTCACATGCAAACTCCACACACATGCGACCGGGGCGAGATTCACCCCGGTCCCAGAGGTGTGAGGCAACAGTGCTAACCACTGCACCACCATTGCGCCTGTATAAACAGAGTGTATGCACAAAAATGTTGCGCATGCCTGTTTCCACGCTTACATCGTATAAAAACTAAACTTGGCACACATTCTCACAGCAACCCCAGACAATGTGCACACAAGTTTCTGCATCCACTGCCGAAAGAGTGCTACTGCAGTTTCACTGTTTCATACTCGCATTCATGATGCGGTCTGTATAAAATACACTAAAATTAATTGTACATTGTTTATAAATGTACAGCACCTGATCGTAATCAATTTGTAAATGAAGCGGTGCGGAGAAAGTCCAAAATATTCAAACTACCATGGCTGCTCTTGAGTTATTAGAAGACATCACAAATGGAAGAATTAGAAGAGAGTGTGTATTTAGGGATCATAGTGATCTCTTGGCTCATGATGATGACTGGCTTCTAAGTCGATTTAGATTTCCAAGAGCTGTGTGCTGAACTGGGGCCAGCTTTACAAAGGCAGCCTTTGAGAAATTGTGCTTTACGGGTTCCTTTACAAGTTCTGTCCACATTCGGATTTTTAGCCACAGGAGCTTTTCAACGTGAAATTACGGACCAATCAGGTATTTCTCAGTCATCAGAGAGTCAAGCTATGCCAGCACTATGGGATGGTATAAACCACTTTTCATCCAGATATAAATTTTCCCTACACTGGTTGAACAGGTAAACATTGAAGCGTAATTTGCAGTGATGTCCGATTTTGCAAATATAATCAGAACGATCGACTGCACGCACATTGCTATAAAGGCGCCTTCAGAGAATGAATTTGCTTATGTAAATGGAAAGAATTTTCACTCTATTAATGTACAAATTATCTGTGATGCGAAAATGCGTCTCATGAATGTTGTGGTGAGATGGCCTGGCTCAACCCATTAATCGTTTACTCTCAGAAATAGTAGTGTTGGGAAGAAACTTGAAAATGGTGTGGTGTGTGATGGCTGGCTTCTCGGTGAGAAGACATTTTCTATTTTAGGACCAAAATTGTAGGTTTTGTGTATGATGTAACCATTTGACAGTTCCTTAAGGGACAGTGGGTACCCTCTGAAGACGTAGCTTCTCACCCCGCTAGCAAACCCACAGACTGAACAAGTGTGACGTTATAATGGCGTTCGGGTGGTGGTATTGCGTACTATAGGGCAGCTCACCTGCGCTGATGTCAGAATCCCTGTCACCCGCGCTGATGTCGGAGTCCCCCTCACCCGCGCTGATGTTGGAATCCCTGTCACCCGCGCTGATGTCGGAGTCCCCCTCACCTGCGCTGATGTCGGAGACCCTCTCACCCGCGCTGAGGTCGGAGACCCCTTCACCCATGTTGATGTCATGTCAGAGACCCCCTCACCCGTGCTGATGTCGGAGATCCTCTCACCCGCGCTGAGGTCGGAGACCCCCTCACTCGCGCTGAGGTCGGAGTCCCCCTTACCCGCTGGCAAAATTGCTGCTATGACCGTGTCCCCAATAATTGCAGCAACTCGCTGCTCAAAGGCTGTGAGCCTAGCAATTCCGCTACCTGTTCCAGTAGTATTGAGCTACAACTCGCTTTTTTGACTTTAATATCCGACCATTAACTTTTTATTTTGGCCACTGTGCAACTTTCCGGAATTACATTTTTAAGTGCCTCAGCCATGCTGTGCCACTCTATCAGTTTTCTTTTGTTGCTGATGCCACTACTTGGACCACCAAAAAAAAAAATTTTCTCGTCTCGATTTCGCTAAGCAAGACCTCCACTTCACATTCACTGAAATTTTTCTTCTTCCCACGTGCCTTGGCCATTGTTTTTAACAAAACCCCGATTGAAGGGGATCTTTATATTGATTTGCATATTAAAATATGTAGAATTATGGGAGGAGTAGGGCGTGGAGGTGGGCTTGTGCACATTAGAATGTAAGAAGGGAAAGAGCATAGAACTTAGCCTACGCACAGTTTTATGCATCTGGATTTTTTTGGGCGTACACACATTTCTGGGTTTGTCCGTACGCCGTGTTTTAGTGTGAATTCTGCGCACATCCTGGAGTTTGAGCCACAGACACTCTGTCACCCCAAGCCACTGCAACCATCACTGTCATTTCTCATTGGGGATAGTGGGGTCTGCAGAAAACGAAAAGAATTACCAAGCAGTGATTCAGTGACTGAGCCCCGTAAGGGTTTCTGGTTAGTTCTTTGAAGTTTAACCAACTTTAATACTCTCACCCACATTTTAAGATTATCACACATTGAATTGTGATAAAAAGTGCCAAACACATGAAAGAAAATTAACTGAATTGTATTAAAACATTTTACTGTAAACACTGGACATTGGTGAAAGGCCCTTACTGGGCCATGTTTGACATGTTGTACTGCATAAAAACCTCAGGAAAACCGTCCAATAAAAAAATTAAAGCAAGTTCTCTTACTTGTGACTTGGGACTAGCCTGTCTATGAAAAGAAAGGGGATTCTGCACTATGAGAATGATTTCTGCTACAGAACTGATTGTGATATACTATAGATGAGAAATCAGAATCAGCTTTATTGGCCAAGTTTGTTTTCACATACAAGAATTTATCTTTGGTTTCACTTATTGTCATATGTATACACTGTGCTGGCTGAAATCACAGAATGTATGTTTCTGCGGTCTGTGAAAGGTCAAAAGGCCTGGGCAGGGAATCCTCCTTAATCTTAGTCTTTCAGGCTACCTCCTGCATACCAATGAGCTGCACTGCACAAAAACTCATTTGTGTTTTTATCTCCACCCCTGGAGGACCCACAGCTGATGCCACTGCGGCCAACATGTGGCCAATAGCAGCATCCTGCTTTCAGGGCATTTCTGCCATAGTCCCGTGACATGGAATTCCTGTCATTGACAAACTGCTGTAGAACATTCCCAGGATCAGTGGTTCACGGTGACAGTGGGGGGGACCCGACAATTAAGCGGATAATGACACTGACTCTCAGGTAAGATAGATGGATGGATGGATGGATGGACAAAATAGACGTTAGATATAGACATTTCTTTCTCCTTTCTCATAAAGCAACACCTCAGCTCTAATTGTCAGTATAATTATGATGTAATACCTGGCCTCCTCTCACTGTGCTGGTTTCTGATTTGCTATATCTTTTGTGCAAGTAGAAGGGAAGCTTGAGTGTTGCGATTGTAATAAACTGCCCCTGCCCACAGGAGTACCCTGTCAGGCCTCTGCAGAGTGTCATCACCGCAAACTCCCGGCATGGGCAGGCAGCCCAATGGGGCCACCGCAGCTGTAGTGCAACACTCTCACAATTATTTGGCAATGCTGTGAGAATGCTCCCAAATGGCAGGCTCCTGCTGATTAATAACCGAGCCATACACCAAAGGTAATTTGTTATTTCTACACATATTTTTGAAGAGGGGTGGTGAGTAGAAGCAGAACTTGGCAGCTTGAATTGTTAGCTAATAATTCAGATGACCCTATTTAGCAAGTCATCTACCACCCAGCCTGGTGAAATGAGCCAAAATCCCTTCTGTGACATCTGTTTTTGCTGGACTCTGGACAGCCCCAGACCTACTCTGAGGTCTGAGGGGGGCAGACGGGAAATCCCTGAAAGTCAGGGCTGCAAACTCATGCTTGGCACGCATATGCAAGACTTTTCACCAGTAAATATGCCACTAGAGAGACATGGAAGCAAAATGAACAAACAGGTTCATGATAATGTGAAATTAATTCATTTTTTAAGGCAACTTGAATGGTTATATGGATTGTCTAGAGGACATAAAAACCTGGATGTCACAAAACTTCCTTAGTCTTAATGAAAACAAAAGCCTTGGTCTCTGTGATGGTGTTGATACCAGAGACAGTATCCTTAGTTCCCTACCACCCTATAGCAAATCAACAGTAAAAAAATTGGTGGTGATACTTTATAAGCAGCTTAATTTAGTTATTAAATCTAGCTTTTTCACCTATGGGCTTTAGCCAAGGTCAAAACATTTCTCCTTTTTTAAAGAAAAATTGATTCATGCTTGTATTAGTTAGCCAGTCCTCACTCTCTCGCATGTAGATGGTTCAGAATGCCTCAGTGCGGCTTTTAACTCATACATGCAAGGAAGATCATATTTTTCCTCTCCTGGCTGCTCTCCATTAGCTCCCAGATTTGATTTTAAAGTTTTACTGTTTGTTTATAAGTCCCTGAATGATTCATCACTAGGGCTGCCGCTGAAAGTCGATGATTTAAATATTCAATTGGAGAGCCTTGAGTTTACTGTGATTCTTGAAGCTGAACAGTGATGCTTTTGTCGGTCAGAGTGTATATAACATGATAAAACAGACAGAAGCTTCCAATAGGGCACTTGCCATTATCCACATTAGCAATTACCTGGACAGTAATGATGCCGGCGTTACCTGCAGGTCGAGTGGGTTCAGCTCAGCTTACCAGAAAGTGTCTACTAACTTAAAAAAGAGTGGTGGGCAGGGTTCCGGTAATCTGCTAACCACTAATTAGCCAACCTAACTTTTTTGTTGGTGGACTAGCGTTTATGCTAGCTGTGAGAACCATTAGGGGACCATTTAGCTTCTGCTAAATTTAGTTCTGCTAACTATAAAATCAGCTAACATTTGTTAAGTCAATAAAGTTTAATGGTCAAAAAGATTTGTAAATCCTAAAATCACACATATATATGCAACAGTCTATCTAGCACACTGCTGACTGATGTGTAAACACAAATCGATGCATTCTATTTTGATGACCTAACACAAAGTGTAAAGTGCAAGGCGCAACTAACATTTATGGGAGTGTGCAAATCCATTTTGCAATTTTGACGGCAGAAAAAACAGACTTTATGGCAGCACAAGGTGAAAAATTGTTATTCTAACTTCCTTAATTATTCACAGGTGTGTTTTGGGTGTAACATGCAATAAACCAATCAGAATTGCAGACCACCTCACTTTTAAAAGGGTGTAATGCTTTACAAAGCAGGGGAACGTGAGCTTTTGTGGATTTGGTATTGTAACGGTGTTTACCTGGCAAACCAGACTGGTTCTTGACCAAGGAAGTATTCCGAGTATTCTCCGTACGTCGCTTAAATCATCTATGATCAGAAGCCTCATCTTGGATCAGTTAATGGCGGTGAAAATCATCCGGTTAAGTTGGTTCCTTGAACGCACTTCAGGAACGGATTAGCTTAGCTGCTTGAATGGTCCATATGTATCGAGTCTAGAAAACAGGATCGGCAAGTCTCACATTGGCTTCTACAAAATGACGGATAAAACGGCACATTTTTTCACTCAAATGACGTATGGAGAATACCCCCCTGGTTTGAGGATTAGTGTTGCTATAGCAATTCATCCAGCAAGAGTTTTGACGAACCGACAGATCTAGGATCATGCCAAATCGTCAACAATTTCATCCGGCTAAATGAATAATCCACGTACGGAGAAAAAAATGTTTTGTTGGATGTGTAGTTGCATAGCATAACATGGTACTGCCTTTGAGTTAACTTTTTTTTTTAATCCACCACGATGGTGTTGAATAGGGCAAGAGTATAAAACTCCAGATATTAAAAAAAAAAAAATGTTGGTTTGTGCTGGTCAGTGGTTAATGTACTTGACTTTGACTGAAAGAGCATGTATTTATTCGATGGAAAACCTGCCCAAAATTTTACTGAGTTCACCCAATGAGTCATTTTTTGAATGTAGAGAGATACTGGATATCTCACAAAGCATCCATTAACCACTGACAAGCACATTTTTTTAAAATCACGGTGAAGTTAAACAAAAGGTAGTACCATGTTATATTATGCAAATACACATGCGGCAGCATTGGTCAACAGGGCAGTGGGCAGTTCCAGGAGCCACTCTGCTAAGGGCCTCACAACTTTCCTAACACCTTTCTGCATATATATATAATCACAAAGCCAAGTTACACAACTAAAAGGACCTTAGTTCAATCAAAAAATCCCACCCCGGAGGGCCGAAGCTACCAAATGATCAACCACAGCTGGTAATTCTTTGAGTATAGCAAAAGAATATCCTGTCAGGTCAGTATTCGGCAGAGTCTTCTTCACGACAGTGGGTGAAATAAATCCTGGCTGCTGTTAGATTATATACCTAATTTGGACTGAATAAGAGTGACTGAGTTGGATTAATTAGACATAAGAAAATGAGTGATTGGATTAACTCAACTCTGTTCTGTTCTCAGAAGACAAAGTGAATGCATAAACTTAAGATGAATGTTTTTTTCAAGAATACTTATTCTAGTTGGATGGAACCACTGTCCATGATTCAGTTGAGCTCATTCAAAGAATTATGCAAGACAACACAATGCAAATGTACTAGTTAACATAATTAATTTAAGTAAAACCAACAAGTCAGTTGAATCATTTCTTCAGTGCACATATACCATTTAAGTAGACTGACAAACATTTTTTCCAGTGCACATTTACATTATGTCAGCATAATTCTTTTAAGAAAAACCAGTAAGTCAGTTGAATCTTTTTTTCAGTGGTTCTGGTTTTACTATTAGTTTTCTTTGACTATAATAACCCTGGTACAAAAGGCATAATATCAGATGTGGATTTAACTTCATATGGATGCATATCTTACATCAGGGGTGATCTTAGCTGCAAAAGGCCAGTGTGTATGCAGGTGTCTGGGATAACCTTTAGATCAGTTGTTTAAGTTCAAGGTGATAGGACTCTTCAGCCAGTCAGTCCTCTAATTAGTAAACTAATTAGAGTTGCAGCAAAAACACGCATTTCTGGATAAGATTTCCCACCCGTTTTACATCATTGAGTCCCATGTCTACAGGGCTGCTAGGTGTGAGATAATTCCCAGAAGCCATCTGCAGAACCACTAGCATAAACTCAACCAGCTGCTACAGCAACTCAGTGGGGTAACAATGTATTATACAAAGGCACTGACAGTTCAGCAAAAGTTGATTATTATATTTTGCAGAGAATCTGTGAGGCATGAAGTAGAGGTGGGTGATCTAACTGATGTTCACAATCTCTCATTTCATGTAAATTGTAGTTATTTTATGTCTTCTTACTCCTGTTTCTAACAGGATTTCTGCGGTTCCTTAAGTCTTAAAGTAACAAATATGATTCTGAGAGTTCTTAAAACATACTGATCATGTCATATAAACGTGGTTTTTTTAATGTTATGTATTTTGTATGTTTGTACTGTAACAGAGTATATCCTGAAAAACAAATGTGCTCCAGTGAGTATGTGGAACCATTTATTTTATGATGTGAGCACAAGTCATGTCTAAGCCTCAGAATAACCCAGACAACCTAAGTCACATTTTAACTGAAAAAAGTGGAAACATGATCACTTTACTTAAAATTAACCAATTAAAGCTAAGAACTCAAATTGCCATGATGCGTCTTCTATTTGCACTTTACCTCAGTTAATGCCTTTGGCTCTTGCATGTTCTTTCCGGCCACCTCCATGGTCTAGAGGCAAGGTTAAGCCGACAGATGGTGTAAGAATCTCACTGTCCACTGCACTGGTAGAAGACTGATTCTTCCTTACAGCTCCTGTTGAGAGAAAACATGCACTTTCATAGACTTGATAAGTGTCCTCAATATCCTCAAACTAATAAGGCCCTGATTGAAAGTGATGCTGTGATGTAGATCAGGTAAGGAAAAAAACATATTAATTATAATTGATCAAAATCAGATAATCACAGAAGTAGTTACCACACCAATACATGTTGTGAGTTATAGGTGTGTGGACACAAGTTGTTTTGCTACATTTTCTCTACATTTTTCAATGAGTTAGTGCATTTTTTTTTACCTGTTGCGTATTGACAGAGAATGCATCTTATGCCTCACACTGTATGCTGAATGACTACTGTACTTCATCTTAAAAATATGGAGGTCTATGTTTTATGGTCGGCTATCGGCCCTCCCAGCCATATTGATCCTGAAATGCATTTTACAAGGCTGCTGCAATTCAGCTGATGGAGCGCAAGCTGAAATTTTAGGTGATAGGATTACCTTAGCTTCTCTTAGCTACAAAAAAATCCATCCATACTGTTTATGTAGTTGGACAATTACAGTTTTGTTCTTCAGGCAAGCCATAAAACAGGCACCATCATGTATGACAGATGAGGTGGTGAAAATCAACTGATGAAAATCTGTTGCTTTTTTTTCTCTACACTTTCCTTGCTCTGTCATTGTGATAGTGGTTGATATTCCCCTCAGTCTACCATTCATTTCCTATTTTCTAGTGTTCCTATTTACATATACCCAACTTTAAAACACTTCTTCCCATTGACTCCTATCCTGTTTTTTGGTCACTGCATCTGAGAAAAGCCTTGAAAGTATGTTCCATGTGACTCTTCTGGTGTTTTGTCCTCCTATAGCACCCAGAGCAGAAATATGAAAAGACAAAAATATGTCATATAAAAATACAAAGGTAAGTATTATATAGATAGATAAGACTTTATTGATCCCACACTGGGGAAATTTACTTGTTACAATAGCCAGTAAGTAAAAGAAATTGAAAAGAAACAGACCAAAGAAATACTGTGACAAAATACAATAAATAATAAAATTAG
>JAODKM010000016.1:19921975-19933126 GCA_026780845.1 Petrocephalus sullivani | reverse complement strand
CTACCAGGGGCATAAAGCCCCGGACAACTTAGCTCCTGGGATCACTGGAACACGCAAACCCCTCCACCACGGTAAGGCGTCGGCACATGGAGGAGTATTTTAACAGAACCAAATGTAAACATAATTTCAATAAACCATATTTAAACTCATGTTTATAAATAGATTTTTTAACTTCACATTGATTTTATAATTGCCACCTTGAAGAACTGGGATCGACTTGAGAAACTGTTCAGGGACGTATAGAGACATTTGAAGCGAAAGTGATTAATTGTCTTTGAAAGTGCTTAACTGTGACCACAGCACATACAGTGCACAACATTGAAATGTGTCCTACTATGCAGCCAGTACAGGTAACAGCCAATCGAGGAGTTAGCCACTGCTTTGTGCATGACTATGCCCGTAAGCTTGCCTTCCCTGAGGGCATTGATCATGGTGACACACTGCAAGTGCACCAGTCCAAACAAAGCCATTGAGCATAATGCAGAGGGCACGATGAGCACTTCGGCTCTAATGGAGAGTGCAAGAGCAGAAATATCCACAATGTGAAATGAACACGTGGGTCACAGCACCACACTTTGTGGAGAATGGGTGACCTAGGATTACAGGGGCCAAGGACTATAGTCCACCACTGGAAAGATGGATTTCCAAGCGCGGGAAGGGCGGGATTATCTGCTCTGCACAGGAGCCAGTGGAGAGAGGTGGTGGATGGTGCTGGGCTGTGAAAAATGAGGGCACAGACAACCGTTTCTCCTTTAATTCACAAGGGGTGGCATGCCACACAATGCGATAAGGCAGAAGTGATCAGTTTTCTGTGACCTGCATGTGACGTACCCTCTGTGGAAACCCTGGAGTTTTTATATATTTATATTTTTAGAAAAAAAATCATAGAGTAAGGGAGAAACACAAAGAAAGAGGCATTGTACGCATTTGGGCCACAGTCGCCAGGATGATTTATGAATATAAATCGTATTTTCTCAGGCACAGCACTTGGGAGATGTGTCATTTCTGTCCCCTCCTGTGGCCCACAAGCCTCAGCAACTGTCTGTCGACTTTAGTCCAAAGTCCACATCTGGATTCACCTTTCATTTTTGTTTTTCTTCTGCTTTTCCTGTGCATTTTTATTCATTCGCAAATGCCCATGCCGTGCCAGCACAATTGTCTCATATTGGCTGGTAAGAACGCCACATGCAGATCAATCTAGCAGAAGCTGTCCTGGACACGAGCCTCTGACCCCGAGGTCCCCAGGTGCCCCGCATGTATAGTCGAGATGTTAGCTACGGTTTCCCCAGAGTGAGTGCTGAGGGCCGGCTTTGTGCTGCGCCCCTCCTTCTGTACCATCTGCAGTTTGTGATAAGTCTGCCTGGGCTACACAATTAGAAACATCATAATTGCAGTGCAGGAAAAAGGAAGTTGTTGGCTAATGTGTGTGTTTACACATCTCCCCTGACCCCATCAAAGATCACTAATACTTTTAAAAGCAAAAGTCCCTGTCAAACTGCTCAATGACACCACAGCAATGAGAAAAGTTCTGCCTCGCCCATTTACATGTAATGTACGAAGTGCAGATGGCATCATGCATATTTTATGATGTTCTGTGAAGAACGGTGAAACCTGACTATGCCAACACAGTGCTGACTGATGAAAGGAGTGATCTGACATCATGCACCTCTGTTTGACAGACATCCTAAAACAGGACATTTGAAACAAGGAAACATAAAAGTGCAATTAAGTGTGTGACTTTGTGATTGATGAGCAAATCAGCGAAAAGAGACAGTGACACACTAAACAGTTAAAAAAATCATTATATATTTCATTTTGGAATTAGCATAAAGTATTATCTGGCGAAAGAGAGAGAGAGAGAATTTTGCCATGGAATCATTCACAACAAAACAACAATACTCCATACCATGCTAACTGCACAAATAAATACCATGAAGAATTATTTGCTGGTTTTTTAGCAAGTGATATATGTCAACTCTATGTCAGGTATTTTTGTGTTTCCCTATCCTCCAGCCTGCTATCAGGGCATCACAACCTCATACAGGTTTAGAGATACCCATAGTGGGACAGAACAATACTCACAGTATCAGGCACATTAAAGAAATAGTCATACAAAGCAGTGGCAGGTGGAGGGGCAGGCAGGTGGTGTAGTGGTTAGGGACACAACCATGTTATCGAAAGATTGCTGCTTCGAGTTGCCGACCCGCAATAAAGTACCAATAAAGTGACCTATTGTGAGCACTCACTGAGACGGAGATTTAAAAGGTGAAAAAGCATGCGTTTATTCCTACAACTACAACTAATACAGGACATACAGTACACAAAACATAAAACAAACACAAAATGAAATTAAGCAAAATGGATGGGAAATAAAAGCAGTGATTAGATTTAACTGAAAATACTGTTCTGCAAAGGCAAGCCTAGGATTTAAACAGGCAACCCAAACTACAAAACAGATTAGAATTGAAGGTGAGTTTATGTGGTTGCAGCGGGGATGAGGAATGAAGCGCTGATATAGGAGCAGCTCTTTGGTGATGAGACTTCTCCTGTCTTGCTTTGAAGCTTGCAGTGAAGAGACTTTTATCAGGACCTTCTTCCCTGGACCCCTGCATCTGAGAGTCGTAAATCTTGGAATGCTGGTCTCCCCTGTGCTCTGGGGAGTATCGGATGTGTGGGTGTGGATTCGAACCCCCGGTTCTCCTTTATAATATGGCCGACTTGTACCTTCAGAGGCCATAAAACTTGGAATGTTGGTCTTCCTTATAGGCCATTATCTGGGTGCCCGTGCTCTATGTGTGTGTGTGATCCTACAAATGAAATATTTTGGTCTTAAAGCTCAGTGGATATATTATAATTATTTATGCACATCATTTATCATTTCTAGAGAACTTCCATGTCAGTTTGGGATATGCAGTAATTGAATCTGAAAAGAGATTAATGTGAATATGTGTGTGTGTGTGTGTGTGCATGCGTGCGTGTGTGTATATGTATATGAAGAAATGAAACAGAATATACAGAACATAATATACTACTGTAAAAAAGGCCAACCTGGTGTTAGCACAATCAATGCATGTTCAGAATACAACACTGCCTATGCAGATTTTCCCACTAGATGTAGCATGAGCATTTTGAAAGTTTTAGCTGGGATCTTGTCTGATGACGGATGCTATTAGCGAGTGATACAAGACTGAACTATATTTTCTGTGCAGCCCTCCAGCAAAATCTTGAGAACCAGAATAACACTGTTGGACAAAGCTGGGTGAAGGAAAGTCACTCGGGTGGCTGTTAACTAAAAATGATGTGTATTTATGTTGACTGACACCGGCCATGTCACTCACAAAAAAAGAAACTAATGGTAATGCATAGACAATGCAAAGCAATTTCAAATAGCAAGCATTAAAATGTCTTTTAAAAGACTTGCTTATTTCAAGATTTATTTAATTAGTAAACAGAACGACCATATATTTCAAACAAAATATATATTAAACAACAATGACATTTTAAAGTCTGTATGTGTTGAAAATGCATAATAACAGGTAATATATATTAGGAGTGTTTGGAGTATAATTAGCTTCAGGTTAGTCCCCCTCTCACTCATTCTTATTAAATGATCTCTTCTTGGACACTAGCGATAGCGCCAATACCATGCAGCAGCGTTGCCAATTACTGATACAAGAAATGCACATAGCAACATAAAATTAGCCAATCGGCATCATCAAATCGGATGCGGGCATCATCAAATTGGATCTGTCATGCGAAATTTCAAACAGTATTCGAGTCTAGATTAAAAATGTACTTGTTTAGTTTAGTGTATATGGAATCTAGTTCTAGCTCCAGCTAGTCGCTCACTCCTAGCTATGCCTACAGTATGAGGCGCACAGCTTGGTGGGGATCGGTGCCATTGGCTTTGGATGAACTGATGTGTCAGTGATGTCACTCTAGCTTCACACTGGAGTGCTGACATTCAGGGACTCCCCATGCCTGTGTTCCCACCTGCCTCTCCCTCTTATTCATGCTGCCATAGCCATACCTGCCGAAGCCTAGATACTGCACTCAACCAATTGTTTGCACTGCTTCTAGTCTCCCCTACTAATGCACTATTTCTTATTCCCCCCCCCCACCTCTTCTGGGGTGTGCTGCCTGGAGACCCAAAAATATGAAGATTTTCAAGTCCTGTAATGATAATTTTCATTATTTATTAATCTATTGACTTTTAATGACAATGAAATTATTATTGAGTATTTCTCAGAGCACTGGTATCCTGCAGTCTGTATTAAATTGTATGGAGATGGTTACTGAAATTGACTGAATATGGCACAAACAGTCCCACCTTGAATGTTTCTCAGCAGCCGCCACTGGCTGCAGGGTACACAAAATACAGTTATAAAGAATGAATTTAAATAAAAGTTTAATTTTTCAGATTTTTAGAGGGCCTAAGTGAAAATGTATAATATTCAATTTCTTTTTTAAGAGAAAGACAATATGGTTTCCTATGGAGAAATTTACACTTGTATATATGAAACCATGAAAATAATGAGTTTTATCAGACATACTTCAGATCTTAACTTTTGTTTATTTTCAATGTCTGAAATAATGCATCTTTCCACAAGAGAAAAAAACATTCTCAAATTCATAGAGATAAAGCCACATACATTTTGGCAAAAGTTTTTCTTTTTTAACCAGACTCTGTGGAATGCTGTGGACTGCCCGTTATTACTGGTCAAACTTTTACTTTGCTGATGTAGTTTCACTCTGACTTTTACTGGGGGCTTTTGATGTCTTGGGCCCTTTAGTGTTAAACATCATAAATGAATGTGCCCTCATTTTTTTAACATGCAGCGGTGTGTCCTACTTCAAAAAAGGACAACCTTGTCCTGGAGTATTGGTGAATTTCTGCCCGATTTCCCAACTGCCATTTGTGGCTTAAATACTAGAGACGATCATATCAATTGGTTGATCATACCAATCTGGTTTTAGGTAGCACCAGGGTGTTGGGACTGCACTCTTGAAAGTATTTATTGATATTTCTCTTATTACTTATTACTCTTAGATCACTCATGAGATCTTGATCTTGTGTCTCGAACATCTAGTGGGATTAAATGGGGTGGCTCTTAAATGGTTCAGGTCATATATTACTGGTAGACATTTTTTTGTGACTTTTAACTCTTCTTCTTTGTCTGTGGTTCCAGTTTAACACAGTGTTCCTTAGTGATCCATTCGCAGACCAATTTAATTTTCTATATTTTCGCATCTGATTGGAGAGACTTTCAGGAAGTATGTGAACCACTTGCAGAATTGTCTTGAAGAGCTAAATTCCCAGATGGCTGATAAATTTCTTACTCTAAATCATGCTAAAATGGAAGTGCTAATAGTTGGTGCTGCAGCGAAAGCACAAACTGGTCTCAAATTTATTGGCTCAATGGTAGAATTCAGTAGATCTCAAGTCCGGAATCTCGGGGTTATATTTGACGGCAATCTTTCTTTTGAAAAACAGATTAATTCTGTGGTCAACAGTAGCTATTTCCAGCTATGTCCGTTAGCTAAGGTTAAGCCTTTTTTATCTCCTAAGGATCTTGAGAAAACCACTCACACCGTTATCATTTTCAGGCTTGATTTTTGTAATTTGTTATTCAGAGATTAGCGAATCTCTGATAGATTGCAGCTGGTTCAAACTGCTGCTGCCCGCTTTTTGGTTGAGGCAAAAAACTTTGAATCTGTAACTCCAATCTTAGCTTCCCTATATTGGCTGCCCTTAAGTTTTAGAATTGATTTAAAAATATTGTTATTGGTTTTTAAAGCATTACATCGGTATGCTCCATCATATAAATCGGAATTGTGTGTGATGCATCGGCCCTCTAGGGAATTCCAGTCCGCTGCTCGGCTGTCCCTTGTGCTCCCTTGTACCAAGCACATAACAAAGGGGAACAGGGTGTTGGTGTCGACTGCTCCGTGTTTATGGGATTCCTTACCGCCTTATATAAATGAGTCAGCTTCAACTGAACTTTTTAAAACCAGATTAACAACATATTTTTTTCACTGGCCTTTCATGACCATAATTGATTCTCTGTTTTGTTCTCATAGTTACTTATTTGTTCATCTTTCCCTGTTGCTGGGTGTATTGTCTTTTATTTATTAATTTTATTTTATAGTTAATGTAAAGCACTTTGCTTATAGCATTACTGGTGTTGTTTTAAATGTGCTATATAAATAAATTGCTATTTTATAATTGTTGCCATTTTTATTTCAAATAATTTTACTGTGATTTTTTTTTACTGAAATGACTCATTGCTTTATAGCAGAAGAGTAAGAGACCTTCTGTAACCAATATGTCCCAGGTTTTTCGCAAGCATAATGCAGTACCTATTCTCCATAAATGACTAGATGCTTCCTCGACCTCTTTGACCCATCCTATGGTTACTCTGACCTCCAGTACCTGTGGTCCATAAATACTTTCTCCCGGGAGCATGGATGCTTCATGGACCTGACAAACCCATTCCTCAGTTACTCCACTGGTCACAGCATTCACTCACTGTTTGCCATTTCTTCTGATCAGGGACAAACACAAACAATTATTTTGGGATCTTTGATTAGGTTACGTAAGGACTTTGATTTAATATCTCCTTTGCAGGTGTCACAAACAATGAATCCTGCAGTCTCTCAAATATTGACTGTGATTACATCTTTACTGAGAAAATGTCAGAGCAGATATGTCTGCATATCCAATATCAAAATGTAATTATATTCTGGCAATTTAATTCAATATAATAATTGCTCACCTTGACATAATTCAACTAACTATTCATTAAAGCCAGATTGGACTAATCGCATTATCAAAAAGTTATTTTACAGTAAATTAGCATTCAAAACTTCCAACCAGTGATTGAAAATGCTATGATTATGCTAAATTATTCAGGTTTTGTATAAAACAAAACTATGGTCATGCAACCTCTTCTTAAGGGGCATGTAATGCACAGAGATAGGAATGACATTTAAACGTCACACTTTTGCGAGCAAATCATATTTGTTACCCTTGGCAGCATTTTGGAAAGGGGTTCTCAATCAGTTTTGGCAGAACACAAAAGGCCGAATCATTGAAATATCCTCTTTTTAATGGTCAAGTTATGCTGTGGTGAGCGACATTCTGCAGTGCTGTTGGAGATAATTGTGCTGACATTTCACTTTCCCTATTTATTATGCACATTTTCTCAAACTTTGAAGGTCAGGATCAACTTATTTTAAAACATGCAAATTAGTCGGTTGTATTTGCTTGTTTTCATTTTGATTGAAAGTAAGTTTCCTTTTATTTGCATTTCTTTTTTTTATTTACGTTGCCTTTTTTAGTGTCACTGTATTTATGCACAGGGCTCTCATAGCAGGATGGGAATTTGTGTGAGAGGCTGATCGTGGATCTGAAGCCTCCTCAAGGTGCTGCCTGCGGGGTTCTGGGCCTCAGCTCTAGTCACAGCCAAAAGTGACACTACTGTATGTTACTGTGACCTGAGCTGGAAGCAAGCCTGTGGTGGGCCAACTGACTGATGAGATGGCAGCTGAGGGCACACTGCCACCCTGTACCTCAACCTGGCCTACAGTCGGCCTGTATTCACCCATCCACAACGACATTTGTTTATATTGTGTAACTCTACCATAAAGGACATTACATTCCATTTTCTATGACAAAACCATCACAGGTACCCTTTCGGTATTCCATGGTGAAGTCTGACTTCTGTACAGAACAGGCGCGAACTTCAGAAATTCAGTTACAGCAGCTCAGGGTACAGTGACAATGTCCTCTGCATGATTATTGGATGGTTGGCCCAGAGTGGGTCCTTTCTGGATTTAAAGTACCTTTCATTGTTTCCTATAAATCACACTGCCATCCATTTTTGTGCTATATTCTTGCAAGCAGTATGTATTTGAATATTTTATTGATGATGGATGGATTCCTAATCTTAGCTCCAAGCTGCGGCATTTAGTCTCCCTCATCCCTCGCTCCATTTCTCTTTCACTCTATCACTCATTCCTTTGCTAACAAAATCACACACATCTTTATGTACATATATATTTTCTGCAATTCACAGTTTTGGGCAATTTATTATTATTATTGTTCCTCTTATTATTATTATTAATATCATCATCATCATCATCAACAACAACAATAATAATCAGGAATGGTGAGTAGCATGGATGCCTCTCATCTGCCTTAGAGGAGTTTAAACATTACCCCTGTCATGCTTCTTTCTACAGGCAAATATTATAAAAAAAAATTTAAAAATCTGTGAATGCAATCAAAAAACTAAAAATGCCAAAATGCAAAAAGTCTAAACTAAAAACGATTTAGTTTGGTCACGGTTATGGATGGGTAGGTGTTAAGGTAATCATAGCTAGGATTAGGGTTATGCCCACAGAAACTAATGGAGAGTCCCCACTAAGATATAGATACCGAATCTGTTTCTGTGTCTATCCATCCTGAAGTACCGTAGATGGATAATATGGAAAATGAATGAGTTTTATTTTATTAATAATAATAATAATAATAATGACAGTAGCAATAATAATTGCTAACCAAGTAAACAAAGTATTATTATTATTATTATTATTATTATTATTATTATTATATTCAAAACACCTTACACAGAGTTATTCATGTTTGACATAAACCTAGAAAACTCTGGTCACCAACCCAGTCCATTAAGCAGCAGCTGTTGTGTAGCAGTAGTATAGATGGCTGTTTAATTTCCTTGCCCTAACCAGCTAAGAGTGTGAATCCAGCCCTTGCGATATGTGTCAGTGAGAATGCTTTCTGGGATTAGCTACAAATCACCCACAGTTTGTGAGTCGTTTCATATTCGCAAAGCACTGGCATAGCAGTTGAGCACTGAAGTGGTTCTGAACTTGGACTGGTGATTTAAAGGCTTTGAGTCCACGTCCAAAGGGAACACTTACTTACTCACGAAAATTATCCAATCACCTTCATTTCAACATAAATGTTTAAATATTGCATCCATCCAGTTTTAATTTTTAGGAATGTCAGAAAACGATTCCATGGATTCCATTGAAGTACCTTTGCTATTTATCATCTCTTTTCGTTCTCCCTCTCTCTGTGCATGTGTGCTTAAAAAGGTCGTATTGTCATTTATGCCACAAATTCACTGACTAAAAATGTCAGTCTTTTTCTGAATAATTGAATGTTAGAAGCACCTATTGCCTCCTATTATTTAGCATAATAGCAGTTATAATGTAATATTTAGAAAACATTGCATCCAACTTGTGATTTAAAAGTTATTTCCTTCCTAGAGCAAGATTTAGACTCTTTCATAGAACAGGAAGAGCAGGGACCACCAACAATCTACATCACACAAGAGTTACATTACATAGAAATTTAGCTAAGTTATGTCACATCTGTTCTAACAACTAACTAGCTGGCTAGTAGAACAGGCAGTAGAAAAGAACTGAGCCAGTGAACGTGGACAGTACTTCTTCTCTGTAGTCGTAACCAGAAATGAGCCCTCTCCCTATTTCAGAATGTTCACATATATCCCATATTGCTCTCTTATGAGAGGCATAGAGGTCAGAGAGATCAGAGTCAGCTATTTATTTGGGCCTCCAGGAGCAGCTAAGGGTCTTGGTCAAGCGCCAATGGTCTTATCATTATTCTACCAGCAGCCGGATTTGAACCAGTGACTTCAGACACAGACACAAATTCGTAATCTAAAGTCAAAGAGATGCAATGCATGGAAAATGATAAAGACTTGCATTTCACAGGACATCTAAGACCCCCAAACTCAAACACCTAATGCTCATGCAACCAATATTGGAACAACTTTACCCTTTACAGAACAGGTCTTGGATTTCACCCATTCTAAATGAGACTCTGTGTGCATGGCAGGTTAACCCCTGTTATGTTATTTGTAAATATTTGTAGATGTAAATAGTTGTGTGAAATTAGCGTCTTGTGTGATTATATCGCCATCGAGATTCTTCAAGGTGGTGATTTTAAAATTGCAGTAAGAGTTAAAAAAAATATATATCTAAACATTACCTTAAACAAGGATTACTGAAATTATATTGTTCACATTTGGTACTGTTAATATACAGTATATGCCGAGTTGCACAGCCTGATCTAGATAAGGGACTGACATGCGTGAGTTTGCTGAGTTTGCAGTGCTATCATGAATGAGTAGGCTTCTGCAGAGAGTTTTCCTTCTCCATCTCATTTTAAAGCCACAATTAACCCCATGTGTCCCAAATGTAAACTTTCATTGAATGTCACTGTACTGCTTCCAAGAACAGGTTCTAAACAAACTGAACTATTTTCACCTTTTTCAAGCACCTCCCTTAGGTTTCCCCTCACCCTGTGTCATTGGCTGGATGTCATCACTGCCCTCCTTGGTCACTGATCACTTTTCATTCTAAAAGATTTGGAATTGCTCACAGGTTCAGATATTTAGCCTACTAGATATGTGATGGGTGTCTGCGACGTATCTTTGACTTGTTATCTGGTCACGTTATTGAGCTAATGAAGTGTTGATCATTTGCCTCCAGTCTGGGGCTTTTGTTGGCGATTGACAAAAATTTTAGGCAAGCTGATAATCATGGATAAAATTATGTAGTAATTACGTAGTAAGTATAAGTAATGTTTTTTTAGCCCGGTTGGAATTTCCCTGCAAAAGCACACACTTGTATGATGTTGTCCAAAATGAGTTAGCATGTTGGATGTGTTTCAAGAAAGTTTGGTATAACAGAGCTGCCAGGCATTCTTAATCTTGTCAACTACTCTCTCTCTCTCTCTGGTATGGGCATAGTTTTTTTGGGAAATCAGAATGTTCCCAAACTAATGGTTTAAGTGATGTGGGAGGCTATCTATCACAATTAGCATGATGTTTCCCATAATGAACATCTACTTGTGAATTTAGGTCTCCCCAATGTTGAGGTCTCACCTATTTCATTTCACTGTGTGTTCTAAACTGAAAGTGCTGTAACCGAATGACACACAGTGAAAATGTGTACCTGTTACGCTCAGCCCCGCCCTTCATGTTTTTTCCCTGTTTTGCCCTCGGGCGGGGCTTTATTCGTTGCACCTGACCCTCATTGTGTTTGCCTCGTGTGAATTCTCCGCTTGTTTCCTTTGATCAGCTGCCTCTTGTTTGCCCC
>JAODKM010000016.1:19896521-19912127 GCA_026780845.1 Petrocephalus sullivani | reverse complement strand
TCTGTTTGTTTTAGCCATAACAGGTTAGGAAAACACACTTTGTACCCAGGAACAAAATAAAAATAAAAATTTGTTACCTAGTGTAATTTTTATCTGGTCATTTTAAAAGTAGCTTGCAAGCTGAAAAAGTGTGGGCACCCCTGGTTTAGCTAGAGCAAGCATCACTTTGCGAACCACACGGCTAATAGTATTGTTGCTCAGATGTTTAGTATCACCGATGGAATATATAAATTGGCCACTGGCAAAATATCACAGCACAAGGCATACTGTCCGCTCGATCATGATCGGGCATTGCTACCGCAAGTGGAATTGGAGACCTCCGGACCGATCAGTTGACAAAGGTAACAGATTCCCTAGGCTGAGAATCTGTACCTTTCATGGAGAATATAGTCCCGGTATGCCAGCGGATTCTGGCGGTCTCTAAAAATCCTTGCCCTGTGGAGAGAGCCCTGCACGATTCGCGCCCCAATGTCGTACAGATCGTCCAGGTATGCCGGCATTGTCACTGGAAAAATTATAGTTGCAGGGGCGGGGCGTATGTAGGGCTGGATTACGGAGAAACTTCGATTTAACAAAGAACATAACCTGGTCGGAGCCGGTTAGAGACGCAGTGTAAATTTCCATAGCAACCTGCCTCGAGTAAAACTTAACTACCTTTTGTAGTACGGGTTAATCGCGAAGTTACACCACACGTCATTAAGTTACTCTGAAAGTTAGCCTGATAAGCCAGTAACCCCGCTTCGTAGTACAGGCCCCAGCCCACCCTGCTTGTCTATTCCCTGTGTTTCCCATAATCTTAACTCTTGTTCCTGCCCCCTTCATCACCAAGCACAGTTGCTTTGTGTTTGCTCCTGGATTAGCTCCCTTGTCTCAGTTTTGTGATCCCTGTCCAGTCATTGTATGCTGCCCATTGTTTTTGGTTCAGTTTTCCTTTGTTCCCTTGTCTTTGAATAAATGCCCCCTTGAGGGGTTTTTTGCCCGCACAGCTGCATCCTTGGTCATTCCTTCCCTTGCGACGTGACAGAATGACTGGACCTCACAAAAAATGATCCCGCAGCTGTCATCGCACTGCTCCCACAGCATACCCAGATCGGGCAGTCCCACGGCTGATCCCAGGGAATGCTCACTTCACCGATCTTCATCTCTACTGGGCTAACCCGTGAGCCAGAACCACTGCTGACCTCCCCGAAAACACTCTTTTCACCAGGGAGGAAAGGGAGCCGGATTTATCAGCCCATGCCCTGGCAGAGCAACTGTTTGTCCTTCAGGGGACATACTGGGGGTTCCTGGGTAATCCCGAAGTCAGGCTTCTCCCGGGGCTTCCACACTCCTAGATTCGCTCGCTTTGGACTTAGAGACTATTGCTCCCTTCTCCTGGCCGCTAGAGCTGGGACAGATTGCAGGAAAGCTAGAGAGGGTTTTCGAGCTTATCGGGAGAACGACGCAGCCCGTCACATTGCTCGCCCGGTGTGCTGGAAGAGGACGCCGCATCGCCTGCCGGCGTGCCGCAACCGGACGCCGCATTTCCCATTGCATCGCCCGCTGGCGTGCTGGAAGGGGACACCGCATTGCCTGCCGGCATGCTGGAAGAGGACGCTGCATCGCCCGCTGACGCCAGCCAGCTGCCCGACCCTCTCCACCAGTGCTTGTTATCGGAGGCGGAGACAGAGGGAACCAGCTGCTGCAGCTGAGTCTGGCTCAGGTAATGCTACCGTGCCCTGCATCTCACTGTCTGGCGTTCTTGTCCAGTCCTGTGCTTCGCCACCTGGTGTTCCTGTTCAGGCCTATGCTTCACTGCCTGGGGTTCCTGTTCAGGCTTATGCTTCACTGCCTGGTGTTCCTGTTCAGCCCTGCCTGTTGCTAGAGGCCCCAGCTGTGCCCAGTGCGCTCCCAGAGGCGTTGCCCGTGCCCAGTGCGTTCCCAGACACCTCGTCGCCTGGCTCCTCACCTGTGTCGTTGCCCGACCCAGAAGAGACGTCTGCAACTGCCGCTGCTACTGCTGCTGTGTCTGGTCCAGGTGATGCTGTCTCCGCTGCTGTGCCCTGCTTGTTGCTTGGTAACCCTGCTCAGCCCAGAAATGCACTCGCTGAGCTCTGCCCGTCCCCAGAGGCCCAAGCCTTGTGGCCCCTACAGTGCCCTCTGTCCTCCCTTTGGGCCCTCTAGACCTGGAATTGCTGTCCCCTTCTGTCCTGGTTCCTGCTCTGTTTCCCCCGTAGGACCCCCAGAGCCTAGGAGGTGCCGGCTGCCGGGACTGACACCTAAAGCCTACAAACCTAGGTCCTCATTTGTTTCCCCTCAGCTCCTACCTCTGTTTCTGCCCTATTGCCTGGTCTTTCCCCCTGTTTCCCCCCAGGCGCCCTGTCTCAATGTGCCATGGTGTCCTTGGGTGTGCTCTCCCTGTACCTGTCTGCCCTGTTCCTGGTTGATCACTTAGTCCATCTCTCCTGTTGTTTCCATCTCTGCCTACCCTTCTGTTTCCCCTAGGTCATTCGTCTTGTTTTGGTCATGTTTCGGAGTGGGGCAGACTTTCCTTTCTTATACAGTAGATGGCTATAAGAAGCGTCTCACAGCAGTTATTTCAGCTAAAGGGGAAAACACTAGCTATTAGGGGGTAGGGTGTCCTGACTTTTTACACAGTTAGAATACGCATTTTTGTTGATATCTTTTGCTTAATGAGTAAAACAAGGATAATTTTTGTTGTCTACCAGCAATTAAATCACTTTCTTTTCCACATATTAATAAAAACAAGATTAGACATCGGTATGTGAACATTTCTTAATAAAGAATTGAATATTTAATGGGGTGTCCTAATTTTTTCACATGACTGTATTCTATGCAGCAATCAAACCTGACCAGGATAATCAATTAGACGTTGGATTGATATTGGATGGATATTTAATGAGGTCAGATGCATGAAAGAACCTTCAGTAATGCAAGAGGAGGTCAGATTAGCCCTGATATCACTGCTGATAATTAAGGAAACTAAGGATTTATCAGATATTGATAGTGACATTTCACACATCTGAAGATCAAAGTGTCAAGTACAAAAAGGGCCAGTGACTTTGGAAAACAACCCTATGACCTACAAATTGGAAGAAATCGGTTTATATTACAATATCAGGAGATAACTTGTCTCAAAGTCAGAGACATCCTTTTTGACATAAGTGATAAAATGGAGTACCAGGTAAACATTACTCTTGTGTTGTCTTACAATTGTGTTGGTCCTTGATCAGACTATGGAATGTTTTCAGAATAATGGAGATGTCAGAGCTTCTCATTCCTAGAAGAGTTACTAGAATGGACAAGAAGCCTCAGTATGGAAATAATTCAAAACCTATTTAACTAAAGGCTAAATGTCAAGAAAATAAAGGTTATGTCCAGAGGAGACCATATCCTGCCACCTTTCCGTCCATTGATGTAGCTCGATGGTGTTATCAGGAGCAGCCAGCAGAGGAGGCCATCCTCATCCCATCCCATCCCATCCTCATCCCTTCCCATCCCATCTCAATCCTAGAAACAGAAACACACTTGTATAGACTACATGGTGGCCATAAGATATTGCCTGTGCTTTTACCACACGTTTTCAAAACCTCTTTTGAGACAATCTTGACATTATACCGTCATCTAGGAACTAAACATGACATTACTAGTGTGCACCATTTTCTGCACACAATTCTGCTTTTTAATGTTGCATTTCCATCATTTACCCAGTCACACTCATTAAAGAAGACTGTACAGGCAGTCCCCAGGTTACGAACAAGATTTGTTCCCCATGTCTGTCATTAAGTCAAATTTGTAGGTAAGTCAGAAAAATTATAATAGAGTACATAATAACAATTACACAGTAATAATAAATGTAACTAAATATGGTATTGTGCTGTACCTCAAGCCGACACACTATTGAAGCCACACAATGTTTTCACGAATGTCACAAAGTAGTATGTGTGTGTTGTTATTATAAGCCAGTGTATTTAATGTAAATTTTTAGTATAATAGGCTTTATGGCAGTCCGTTCCTAAGTACAAGTTGTCCATAAGTCAGAAGTTCTTAACCCGGGGACTGCCTGTATGTGACTCCCTGCATGCTGATTATGTGTGGATTAATATATATAAAAAAAAAGGAATAGGTCTCTCATGGACATTTACCGAATTACTTTGTGTGAGTTGTGGACTATATAGGGAAATAGCCTGGTTGTCTGGCAACCTGTGAAGACTGAAGAATTTTAGTATTCTTGATCAGCGCCTGGCAATGACACAGTATCCAGAGACTTCATTGAAAGGTTACCTCTTCAAAAGGAGGGGGTCCTAATTGCCCTTACCCTGATTAGCCCTGGGTTACCTCTCGTAAGAGGTGTCTGGATGATCATTTGCTTGTTACTACTGGCCTGCAAGCTGCCCAATACACACAAGACAGTCAGGATCCAGGCCAAGTTTATCATGCCTGGGGTGGAAATGATCGATGTATTCCTGCGGTTATAAGCCGATCCCACTATGCTCCGGAGATAACTTGTCTCAACTCAGGTAATGTTAAGAAAACACAACTAGTATGAGTATAGGCTTCAGTGTATCTGTAATCATAGAGGTAAAAAGTAGAAATTAAGGTTAGATTATGAGTTGTTGTGGAATTTAAAGTGAACGTTTTAATTATTAAGGAGATTGTAGAGGGAAATTAGTAGAGGTATGGAAAGTTGGATGAGCATGGTGAAGACAGAGAGATAGATGCGCCAACACAGATTATCTTTATACTTCAATGTATTACTTACAGTACATTCATGACATCAGTAGTTGTAGAAGTGCACAGTTGCCAAAATCTTTAAGAACCATTAAAGTGTCAGAACTATAAGGTGTGGCATTCGTGAAAAAGTCAGAAAATATGAGTCTAACTTCTGACTAAGTTAAGCCAGGTTTGGTTTTGTTTGTTTTTGGAAACTGATGAGTTGCAACCTGAAACCCCTGTGCTGGTGCTGTGTAATTCACTAAGCTGCAGCTCACAGTCATGTTATAATGTGCTGTTAGCAGATGACTGGCAGTTTTAAACAGTAAATAAATACACCAACAGCATCCTCATTTCACCCCAGGCCAGCACTGCACAGTTTTGAAATGCAGACTGTTTGCAAACTGTTCCCTAATTTTCATCCCAATTTACAGTTTCAAATTTCCTCCTACTGAGGTAATGTGGGCAAGGCATCAACTAGAGAAGCCTTATGTCTGTCACAGTTGACAAATGCTAATGTGCAGCCCCCTGAAAGGTTCTCTAGGGGGCACCAGTGCAGCACCCAGCCGAGGTTAAAAAAGAATTAGACGGATGAACCTGGTTGATCTTAATGTCAGCAAATTAGCAGAAATAGGCCTTTTGTGATATGATTGTTTTGAGAGCACATTGACCATTTCTATGTACGTGCAGAATAGCACAAGCAGACTGTAAATCGGTTCGATTCACATTGAATAAGCGCTATTACATTACACTACATGTGAGTTTTGGTATTCTGGTATATATGTAAATGGAGGGGGGGGGGTAAAATATATAAGTGAAGTGTGTGACATGAAAAAAAATTCAACCTGACAGGCATGTTATACTGGATTTGTTAGATTACTCTGTTGTTTGAAATAATTGAAAGCATAAGTGGTCATTTGGACATGTCAGAGCCACTTAGAGCAGAGGATGTGGATGACATGATTACTTGTGGTGAAGATATTGATACAACTGTGCTCGGAAAGATTATCAGTGCAACAGGAATAAATCATGACAACTGTGCTCGGAAAGATAATCAGTGCAACAGGAATAAATCATGACAGGTAAATGTGATACAGAATATAAGCAAACAACTCACCTTCATCGATGGTTCTGTCACTTACCACCATATTTTTAAATATTAGTATAAAAAAGAACAATATATAACTAAAGAAGATAATTGTTTGTCTTTGAAGAAACAAATAAGATTGTAGGTTGATGCGTGTGCTCCGTGTACTGTCCACATGCACAGTGAGGCCCTCATATTCAAGAGGGTTGTGTGGCGCTTCAGAATGCAGGACAGCTAGCGTAACCTTGGGGGTGAGCTTTAGGAGCCAATGTTCCTTTTATGTCTTCAGGTTAGCTATGAATAACCAATGAAATTCAGCAACACATTGCACGTATTCAGTTTTTTTGGTTTCAGTCCACTTGAAGCAGCCCTTGCAGCCATAACATGATTTATGTATTAATGTCAGCTATAATGCTTTTATAAACTTTTTATTTGCAATTTTCTTTCTAACAGTTGGAATATTGTCATAGCATGCTATAGCACATCAGGAAGCAGTCCATTGTAATAATTATACAAATCCTCTGCTTTTTTCATTCTATAAATACCACTGCTAATTATTATTATTAGTAGTAATAATAATAATCCCTCAATAATCAATGGCAAAAAACCTTTTCCACAGACAGAAGTGTGCAGAGTAAGTAAAGTTTGCAAGTTTAAAGTCATATTTTGCATCATCTGAGTTCTTTCAGTGAATATCTCCCTGAATGTCCAGAAATAAATCTAATTTGAAAATATAATATGTTTTTCAGAATACAAAGGTTTAACAAATCACATAAATATAAATGGACGAGATTTATGCTGGATTTTAGGTAACACTTTACATTAACTATACCACCTTTATAATACATTTATTGAATCTTCAGTGCACCTTCATAATGCATTCATATAACATTCAAAAGCAGCATGCAAATTATATCTTCACATCCTACCATACCTCAATAGCTTTAATACACATTTTTAACAAACATTATATGTTAATAACAAACATTAACTTATAATACATAATGTTAGCTATTTTTGTGATTTTTCCATCAATTGGTCTCCTTAAGTCACCCTTGCACGCACACGTTTGAATGTCTGTTCATTTCTATGGGAAAAGCTCTAATCCCAGTCACGACACCCTTAACCCCTATTCAGCCGTAACCACAATGATAAGTAACCAATCAAAATACAAGACTTCATTTTTTGATTGCATTTACAGATTTTTATAAAATGTTTTAAGTAGTGAGGACCGAAGAAATAACTTCAAGTATAACAAAATCTGTACAAACACATACACACACACATACAGTGGGACACCTGAATCCATGGTTTTCGTAACCACGGTTTCAGTGATCCCCTGAAAAAAAACTGTACCAAAGTTACGAGGCAAGAGATGAAAAGGCTGTCAGGAGGGTCAGATGGAGGAGACCAAGGGGATCGAATGACACGGCAGACACGCAGGGCGAGAACACGGGTTGGGTATGACAAGACTTACACACAAGAGTGACCAGAGGGACAGGATGGCACCACACCAGAAAACACCATATGGAAAACAACTCGGGACACGGGACAAGGCACAACTATGTGCACTAAACATGTCTAGGAAAGACCAGGGATAGCAAGGGGGATACATACGAGGACAGGGTAGACGGTTGAAGGAACAACAAGGACAGAAACACAAAAGAGATCAAAGGGACAAAAGCCAGGGTGAACCAAAAGTAGACTATGCTGATTGGACGACAAATGGGAATAGGGTCTGGCAGGAGTGCCCTCTGGACCACGGAATCAGGGCGCCAATCCTGGGACGTGAATCTTCCTGGGCCCGGGTGTTAGGCTGTCGGCAATGACAGGAGACGAGATGAGTGCCGACTGGACCTCAGGAGACAACGAGGCAGGGACCAACGGAACATCAGGAGATGACGAGGCAGGGACCAACGGGACATCAGAAGAAGACGAAGCAGGGTCAAACGAGACATCGGGAGACAATGAGGCAAGGACCAATGGGACATCAGGAGATGACGAAGCGGGTGGTGAGTGAGGCACAGCTGGGACCCCTGGGTGCAAGAAGGGTGAAAGGCCGGCAGCACTCTCACCTCTTCCTGGAGACCCCCAAGGACCTCCCCTATCAGCGTCACCCCCTCGACTTCTGGGGAGAGGGCTTGTAGCTGCTACCGTGCCTCCCCAAGATGGACTATCCTCTCCGGAGAGAGGTGCCCTCTTGCTCCTGCCTGAGCAGTCAGGTAAGCTTGAAACAGGAGGCTTTGGCAAGCACCTGGCAAGTAATTTGACAGCAAGCACCCGGGAGACCCTCTGTCTAGGCGTGGTTGGAGGGTCATTGAAGCTGGTAGCTGAGAGGGAGGTGAGCTGAGTAGCTTGCAGAGTTTAGGCATTCTGGCATGATGCAAGTGACGAAAAGATTGGGGAGCAGGCATTTGGGCAAAACTAAGGAGTTTATTTAAACTGGGGGTCTGGAACCTATTTCAGGACCATGGGTGAAAGCTAGGGAATAACTCAGAATGGGGCTCCAACCCATCACAGGGCACACTCACACACCATTCAGTGACACATGCACGCCTGCAGACAATTGGTGACTCCACTTCAGCTCAGCATATTTTTGGACTGTGGGGAGAGTCCAGAGTACCCAGAGGAAACCCTATGATGACATGGGGAAAACGTGCAAACGCCACACATATGGATCCCTGGCAGAGACTTGAACCCCGGTCCCAGTGGTGTTAAGCAACAGTACGGAGACTTATTAAAGGAGGAGGTTGCAGCTAAAACCAGCATGCACATGGTAAGATAAGGATAGAGTTTGAAACACCTGCTGTATAATACATACCCTACAAAATTTTGCCAAAATAGCTTATGGAGCAGGTGTGATTGAGGTTGGCTGAGAAACAGTAAAGAATAACACAGCTCACAGTGACTGACACTATTTGTGGCAGGATAAATCAGTGGCACAAGTGTGTCACGTCCAGATGCACTGCCCCTCCATTTTGGTTATTGGAGTTTGCCAGGAAAAGTTTGCTTTTCAAAAGAAATACATGACACACACTTGTCTGGTAGGAAATGTAGCATACATGGCAGTGTACACAGAAAGGCACTGTGAAAGGGTATCTGAATACAGGAGTATCTATCAAAAATATATCCTCAAAAGTGGAAAAATTGCATAACGGCAATGTGAACAGGGCATGCTTAATTTCATTTATAATGTGTTTAATAGTTTTTGTTTCCAATACTTGTCATGAAGTACATTTCATTTTGTCTTAGTGTTGTAGTCTGTACATGTGCCATGCTGAAATGAAGCCGTCTCTGAATCAATGTTTCCCAACCCAGTCCTCGGGGAACCCCCGGACAGTCTACGTTTTTGTTCCTTCTCATCACCCAGCGCACCTGTACCAGGTATTTGGTGTTCCTGATTAGCTGGGAGCTGGGAGGGAGCAAAAACGTGCACTGTCTGGGTTTCCCCAAGGACTGGGTTGGGGAAACACTGCTCTAAATGAACTGAGATGCGTCTTTCCAGATGTTTTACTGTTTTTTGTTTAAAGAGGCAAATTCTTCAAAGTGGGTTGAATTTCTGATACTGTTAGTGTTTTTATGTATTTATTTTTGTAATGCCTGTACAGTTTAAGCCCATTTCCGTATTTTGGAAACTATATACAAAAGAAGCTTTCATTTTATTTGGATCACATGCTCTGAGATTATTTGTATTTGGAGTGCTTCTGCCCTGTTTATTTTTTGTTTTTTTTTTATTTAAATACAACTGGAACAGGGAATACAATTCTACTGACCATATTTTATTTTTATTTTGTCAGCAAATAAAGAACCCCACGATTTGTGTGTCCGTGTGGCAATATTTACTGCAGCCAGATATAAATTGATTTAATAATAAATTATCCAACAAAAAAATGAATGTATCAAACAATAAATGAAATTTGGAAACGTGATTGTAAGAGCCACTGAATAGTTAATATTCATTTTAAGGAGCCAAATATGCCACAGTCTTAACTGATTGTTTAAACTTTTTTTATTTGACATTTGTACAAGGTTACGAAGTTCAACAGATGGCAATGGAAAACTATCACTCTTCCTCTTTACGTTAAACTGATTTTCAGATGGCAGAAAACCAGAATAAGGTCAATAATTTAAGAAATGGAGGCTAATTTTAATCTATCATCCTGAAACATTCACATAGAGTGTCAAAGGTAGAGGAGGGTAGGATCTGTTGTATGATTCATTTCGTGAGAGAGAATTAGTTTTATGACACATCATAATTTAATAGATTTTAAAGAAGCCACTTTTACTTCATGGGCGGAGGAAGACAGAGCATTGTGTGGAATTATGGTGCATCCTACCACAGCAATGCTTCCTTGAGTTACAAGCATGGTAAAGGGGTGAGCAGTGTGTGAGCAGGGGGGTCCATGGTGACATACAGATATCCGCCCTGGTAAAAATGGGATGAACATAATCATGATGTCTAGGGAAAATGGGCTGGCTTAGCTATTATGCTCAGGTTCAAAAAGAAAATTACATGGGTAATCGATTTTAACTGAAACTGGTTATCCACCTTCTGACTTACAGTAGCTGGCGCACCCCAGTGATGAGTTCTGTGCATCAGTAATGGTTTAACAAGATATGAAATTATTTCTGCATATTTCCTTTTCTATTCCTAGAAGTGCCTACAGTTAGAGAAATGTCCATGTGAGTTGTACTTAGCATCACACAGTACTGTGCAAAACAGAATGCGTAAGAAAATTATTTTTAAATGATCTTCATGTTGCTTTAAGAGTATGACATTGTGTATGTCGAAATGTGTTAACTTGCCCATTTCAAAACCTCTCTTAAAGTCTTAAAGTATTCAATTCAATTCAATTCATTTTGATACAGCACCTTTCACAACAGAGACATGGGTGTGTTGTGATACAGTCCCCTCCAAAACCCCTCCATTTTTGCTGTATACTGAATAAATTTGGGTTTTACATCAAAAGATGAATGAGACGAGAGATCAATAATTCAAACATTTATTTCCAGGTATTCACATCTAGATATGTTAAACAACTTAGAAGATATCATCGTTTGTAATGGAACACCAAATATGTAGGTGAGCAAAAGTATATGAACAGACAAATTGAACAATACTTAATATTTAGCTGCAAATCCTTTGTTTGCAATAACCACATCACGCCTGTGACTCACCAAACGTTTGCATTCTTCTTTTGTGATGCTTCTTCAGGCTTTCACCGCTTCTTCTTTCAGTTGTTCTGGGGGCTTTCTCCCATCAGACTCCTCTTTTGCAGGTAAAATGCATGCTCAATAGGGTTTTAGTCTGGAGATTGACTTTTCCAGTCTAAAGCCTTCCACGTTTCCCCAGATGAACTCCTTGGTTGTTCTGGCAGTGTGTTTTGGGTCGTTGTCTTGCTGCATGATAAAGGATCAATCAGTTTTGTAGCATCTCTCTTTAAATTGGCAGACAAAATGTTTCTGTAGACTTCTGACTTCATTTTGCTGCTGCCATCATGTGTTAAATCATCAATAAGGATCAATGAGCCTGTCCCAGAAGCCATGCAGGTCCAAGCCTAGAATTGGATGTCTCGAGACCGTTCTTGGACCCGAGACCAGTCTTGAGACCACTTTTACATGGTCTTGGTCTTGTTACAGTCTCAACGCTCTTTGGTCTTGGTCTTGTCTTGGTCTCGGATCCCTCGGTCTTGTCTTGGTCTCGCTGTCTCGCTGTCTTGGTCTTACTGTCTCGGATTGACATAGTGGTCGGGAGATTTGGAGCTAACAGTATCTGTTTTTTCTCTCTCTCTCCTCTCTGAAAATATGCCTAATAACAATGATGCTGTCTCTCTCTTTATTTTTAAGTATTTAATCTAACTGTATTCGTTTTTCAATCTGTTATTTGTCCATAATGTCTGTGTTCTATTGTTCTTGCCCTACTGAACAACAGGCTTGATATCATTAGCAGTGTGTTGTAATCACATGCCACTGCAGACTAGAGCTGAAGATCTCTGCCCTAACCCGTCGGGACCCGACAGGACCTATCATTTTACATGGGCTCGGGCCGAGCTCGGGCTTGCGCTCCGGCTTGCGCAAATGAGCGCTAGGGCTGAGCGATTTATCGATTTCATATTATGCATAATACAGAACGTCTGACCCAGGGTTTAAAACTGCCGAATTTCACAAATTCATTCCATCCTCCTTGTGTAACAGTCAGTCTCACCAATCAGAAGTGCCGTGCTCCTCGCGTGGCAGTCATGCTCACCAATCAGAGGTGGCCCAAAGTGACTGCGTATACGCCCAAAAACACAGATACGTGAAACCCAAGGAAACATCACATTCGCAGTGCGGAAAAATATCGGTTCCGCTGCTGAGCTATAAGTGAATTACCTAAGTATTTAATGGTCAGAGAAAGGTCACAGAAAGGTCCTATTATTAGGCGCAAGATTCCTAAATTTTTTATTTTGGTAATTGTTTTACTTTAATTACATTATTTAACTTAACACAGTCGCGGCTTTTGTGATAGTATTTTTATGCGTTATTGTTTTCGCTAATTTGATCCTTGTGTACATGGGAAGCACGTTACTAAGGGTAAAAACGCGATCAAGCGCTGTGCATATAAAAATACAATCATTTTGCCATGTTTGGGTTGCTAGAGAGTTCTTCTATGTTTTATTAGCTGTATGTTATATATCATTTTTGTTAGAATAAATACATTTTGGATTCAGTTCATATATTTCCGGTCTTATCTATGGATTAATGTATAGCGCAGTCCAGATTTCAGTGTACGGTTGTGTTCAATTAGTTTTTTATACACATATAGTGAATACTGAACTGAGTTTTTAAGAAATCGCTAATGAAATTGCAATGGCGGGTTCGGTCAGGTTTGGGCTTAATTTCTATCATTTTACTCGGGCTCGGGCCGAATTCTGTCGGGCTCGGGCATAACTTTTAAGGCCCGATTACAGCTCTACTGCAGACATCAAGATGTCAGAATCTTTTAAGCACTTGTCCTTATTCTTGTTAATGCACAATTTGATGTGTAGTTTGTATTGGTATGTAGTATTTGTAGTTTGCATTTGATTCATGTTACGTGTGCGCATGTCTACTACTACAATGGGACATGATGGATTTTCAAGTTTATAATTGTTTATCTTCAATCTGATGTTAAAATTTCATCTACAAATTAAGTATAGTTTAAATCAGTTACGTATTTCCCATTCTTTTGACAGTTGTTGGAGGTATTAGCTGTTTTGTCAGTCCTCAACAGCACACAAAAGTTAAGGGAGTCTTTTTTTTTTTGGTGTCTTGGTCTCATCTCGACTCTGTCTTGGTCTTGACTCGGCCTGTCTTGGTCTTAGTCTTAATCCAGAAGATGTCAGGAACAAAAGTACATCGGTTACACTAGAAGATGCAAACCACTTCTGCGAGCGGTGAATTGTGATACCTTCACTCCTGCTCTCTGGAGGCTGTTGGTGATGTCACTGACACTTTTTTTAGGGTTTTTTCTTTACCATTCGCACAACGGTAATCAACGGACAATCTGGCATTAACTGCTGATGTTTTCCTTGGTCTACCGGTTTGACGCCTGTTGCTCAGTACACCAGTAATTTCTTTCCTCTTCAGGACATTCCAAATATTTGTAGTGGCAATGCTCAATCTTTGTGCAATGACTCTGAGATCTGGGAACCAAGCTGATTTTGACAACCTTGCGAATATTTTTAGTTTCTATTGATTAAACACAGGGTTACTATTGGGCCCGTCAACCTAGTCTGGTGCCCGTTCCATGGAAAAACAAGGGAATTGTGTAGGGGGCACCCTGCCCGGTATATTACAGTGTGTAGTGGGCACCCTGACCAGGCTGTTACATTGTGTAGGGAGCACCCTGCACCGGCTGTTGCACAGTGTAGGGGCCATCCTGCCCAGGCTGTTACATTGTGTAGGGGTATCCTGCACCGACTGTTACATAGTGTAGGGGGCACCCTGCCCACGCTGTTACATTGTGTAGTGGGCACCCTGTCCAGGCTGTTACATTGTGTAGGGGCCACCCTGTCCAGACTGTTACACTGTATAGAGCGTGCCCTGCCCAGAATGTTACATTGTGCAGGGGGCACCCTGCCCAGGCTGTTACATGATGTAAGGGGAACCCTGCACAGGCTGTTACATTGTGTAGGGGTCACCCTGCCCAGGCTGTTACATTTTGTAGGGACCACCCTGCATTAGCTGTTACATTGTGTAAGGACCACCCTGCCCAAACTGTTACACTGTGTTGGGGGCACCCTGCCCAGGCTGTTACGTTGTTTAGGGGGCATCCTGTCCAGGCTCTTATGTTGTTTAGGGGGCACCCTGCACTGGCTGTTACACTGTGTAGTGGGCACCCTGCCCAGGCTGTTACATCATGTAGGGGCACCCTGCCCAGGCTGTTATATTGTGTAGGGGGCACCCTGTCCAGGCTCTTACATTGTGTAGGGGGCACCCTGCCCAGGCTGTTACATCAAATTCAATCACAGGCTAAGTGCAAGAGACACCTTATCACCTAAACCATATCTTTGGACTATGACAAGACACCGAAGTACAGTAACTGGAGAAAACTCATATGCGCACAGAAATATTAGGGATAGATATGCATGCGAAATGAAACACTGCAGTGCTTCTCACTAACATTTTAACACGTTTACCAGTAATTTGGAAATAAAATACATGTAATATGGATGTTGTTTATAGATATAATATGGGGTTATTCATATGTAATGTACACTATTGTTCATAATAAGATTGTTTCACAATACAAGACCAGCTCCTTAAAAACTGTTTGTATAAAATACTTTTCCTTTTGGGCACAGAAACAGAAGCAAAGGAACATGACACAGTGAGATGAGTAAGTGAACAACAGGGTTCTTTTTAAGACAGAAAAAACAACATCCGATCCCTCAGCATGTGGTCTTTAATTACCTTACAAAGTCCAAAAACCACAGCAGCCCAACATGTCTAAAACTGAAGTCCTAACTCTCAGGCTTCCTGGCACCTCCCAGTGGACGTGATAGACACCAGTGCTGGCTATCCCCCAGATACACACATACACACACACACACACACAGATAACCCTAGGCCACAGGAATATACACATAATCCTTGAGGCCTCCACTCAGTCACTTGGCAAGAGAGCAGGATGCTATTACAGAGGAGCCATACGTGAATATAGGAAGGCTGTTTTACTAAAAGCAGCAGTACATACACTAAGGCTGAGCAAGTACAAGGCTGTCTAGATCTGTTCAATCAACAAAATTAACTGTATCCAAATGCAGAAATATGCACATTTTCCCCTGTGGAAAAGTCTTGTAAAAATACATGAGACTCATTTGTTTTACACTGACCATAAACATTTAGTATGTTGCACAAGTAACACATATACAATCCCAAATCAGAACAAGTTGGGACAGTATGGAAAACGCAAATATAAAAAGAATTTTATTGCAAAATAAACACGTATTCCAATTTTGGTTCTTGTAACACATTTAAAAAAAAGTTGGGACAGTAAAGCATTTACCACTTTGTAATGTTGCTATTCCTTTTCACGACACTTAAAAGACGTATAGGGACCGAAGACACCAAGTGATGGAGTATCAGGTGTAATTTTGTCCTATTCATCCTGCAAACAAGTCTTAAGGTTGGCAACAGTACGGGGTCTTCATTGTCGCATTTTGCGCTTCAAAATGTGCCACACATTCTCTATTGGAGACAGGTCGGGACTGCAGGCAGGCCAGTCAAGTACCTGTACCCTCTTCCTCTGCAGCCAGGACTTTGTAATGTGTGCAGAATGTGGT
>JAODKM010000016.1:19883726-19896421 GCA_026780845.1 Petrocephalus sullivani | reverse complement strand
CTTATTTCACTCAATGAAATGCAAATCAGTTTCTATCTTTTATTTAAAGTTATTTTTTCAATTTTCCTTTTGATGTGTTATTTGTCACTGTTAAAATAAACCTACCATTAAAATGATAATGTTCTGAGACTTTTCATTTCTTTGTCAATGGACAAACTTACAACATCAGCGAGGGGTCAAATAATTATTTCCTCCACTGTACATTCACCATGCTACATGACAGCTCTGTCAATCATAACAATTCATGCATCTTATCCTGCTCAGGGTCATGCGTGCCATTGCCAGCCTGCACAGGGCAAAAGGCTGGGATACGCCCTGGGCACACGCACATGGTCCGTCACGACATGTACACTCCACAATCAAATCAAATCAAACCCCCAGCCCTGGCAGTGTGTGACAAGCATGCTACACATAGCTGCTCTGCCCAAATGATAACCAAATGATATATATATATATATAATTACATCATAATTGTCTTGCACATTCCAGCTTTGTGAAAGTCTGTATCCTGGGAGTTTTTCTGTAAAATTCCAGAAACAAAAAATAAGTTAATTAACAGTCCTGAAGGAGTCTCCACAAATCCTTCGCACAAGTTGGCTACCTTGCTCTTACACTTCTATCCAATTCATCCCTAACCAGCTCTGTAGGGTTTAGGTTGGGGGATTGTGGGGGCAGGTCACTTACTGTACACACGCCTTGTTCACAAGGCAATACGAGTGACGTTCAAAAAGTTTCTGCACTTTTATATTTTCGTTGGAAACGGACTGATGACGCTCTGAAAATTGCATCGCCAAGGTAGGTCGTTTGCAATTTGTTTTGAAATAAATACAGTTCAAAAAAAGTGTGAAAACTTTTTGAATGTCCCTCGCACTCACTACATAACCTCAAGGTGTGGTCTGGGTTGTTATCTTGCTGAAAAACAAATGATTTTCAGTAGGCGTGTCCAGACTTTCGACTGGCACTGTATAAAAGACTAACAGTGCAGTGCATTGCTGCTCAGCTGCTCAGGCGTGTCTCACCCTCTGCACTATGAGCGCTGTGACAGTCTGTGTTGCCCTTCGCGGTGGGCAGCCCCAGCGTGCAGCTGCTCGGTGGAGACTGCTTGCAGGGCTTTATGGGTACCATGGCAGGATCAGCTGACTCTCCGACCTCTGCGGCGGGTCCCTGGGAGCCGTGGCTATTCTGGCCCCTCAAATCACATGCATGCAGAGCATTTACTGTGCCGTTCATTGGCACGTAGCCCACCTGGTGCTGCAGTATGATTAAAGCAGACTCACTCAATCACGCCTTGCAGGGCCTTCACTTCTTCTTGGAGCCTCTTGTTCTCCTTTTTCAATGCATTCATCTCACTTGCTGCGGAAAAAAACACAAAGTTGTACTGAAGGTTATACCTACATTTGGCACAATGCAGGAGCAGGATCGCTAGTAATCCCTACATGCACGCATGACAGCCAGTTCCTGGAACGGCAGGACCCCATACCCAACCTCCTGACTTTATTACTTAACCCCTTTGGTATGTCGTGGATCAATTTGAGCCATTTCAGTTTTCAGTGTAACAGTTCTTTTAGTCTTATTAGACTTTCAGTACAAATGCGATTCGTTTTTGTTCAAGAAAGTGACTTATATTGACATATATTGAGTGTTTAGAGTGTGTAATGAATACTTCATATGCAACGATGACTCAGCTCCTTTCTGGTGATCCAAATCTTGTTATTATTTCATTATAATTGTTCTTGCTCTTAATCATTTCTGTCCTTTCAGGTCATACCTGTTTAGCAAACCTTGATGACATACCATGCAAAACCTAGCTATACATTGAATATGCAAAGCTATGTTAAAAAAAACCCTGATGGAAGTACACCGGAGAATAACTGGGGAGAAGATGCAGATGGAGCCCAATATTTGTAAAGCCCTGAAATAATATAGCACCGCCGTATAATTACGTCTATGCTGCAAACATTGAGGAGTAATAAGAGGACATTCCTTAGTAACATATACTAGGTTCAAACCAATCTGTGAGAGTTGAAGGTCAAATGAAGAACAAGAATGTCTTTGTGATAAGAAACCACATTCCATGCTGGACTGCAATTCCCCAGCAAATTATTTAGAAACTTAAACCAAACCCAAACCGAGAGGCACCCACAATCCTCTGTGTAGAGTTTTAAAATGGTGGCACCCAAGCTGTCATCGGGGTAACATTCAGTGGATATCGGTGCGAAAATAACATGCAGGGATGTCCAGTACGACCCCCTTTCAGCTCAGCGAGACCAAAACCACATTAAAAATGCAGGAAGTGAGTCTGCAAAACACAGATACCTTCTACACATTGTTTAGAAAGGAATCAAGAAGTAAAAAGGTAATTTTAACACCTCAAGGGTTTACTCAAATGTTCATGAACATGTATATCTAACGCTGATTGATCAGTTTTAAGCACATTGGTCTATAGTTGTTTCTGAATGAATAAAACCTATTCAGTTATAGAATTTTAGATAAATTCCTCATGATATTAGTCTTTGATTTATACATTTATATCACTAAAATGATGTAATACCCTTTATTGGGTAACAACCCCAAAATATGAGTCAATTAAGAGTCACAACCCCAGCAGTATGCTGAATCATAAAGCAAATCATAAAGATCCAGTCAGAGTAAGACAAACATCAGTTATGGGCCACCCAGCATTCACAACTGTTAGTTGCTGTAGCCAATTACCCACCCACATTTCTGAAACAGTGGCTGATTGTTCCCCAGTTCTTGAAGAGTGTACAACTACCAATGAAAGTATATGGAAGTAAGCTGCAGCGATGTGAGTGTGCTGTGACCCTCAAAAGATTGGTGCAGGGTGAGCGGCGAATGGCATGGACGGCTAGAGGAGGTACCCAAGACAGTGATGTGTTGGAGACTCTGAATCTGCGAGCACTCATACTCCTGCTGCTTGCGCTTGGCTACATCCTGTGTGACTGTGCAGCGGTCACACAGACCTGCACGCAGTCTAGGGATGGAGCAGCAGAGGGCAGAGGTCATATTGGGTCATATAGAACAAAAAGCTTGTACAAATTGATGCATGAAGTGATTAACAGCACGCTGCCAGTGGCTGTAGTCATGGTCATAAATGGTGTTTGCCGGAAATAAACACACCTATTCTCCAGTTGCTTAATGTTTTCAGTTAAGACTCTCTGCTGCTCTCGTAGCTGTTGGTTCTTGTTGAATAGCTCCTCCATCCGCTTTGTATCGCTGCTTGGAGGTACAGCACTAGTAATTATTATCATCTTCCTTGCCAGTCCCCACCCATGCACAGCAACATTTCCATTATTGCAACAACAACAGCAAAGGGTAGTCACTTTAGTTGTGAATCATGACATCAACTCTCACCTGCTTTTCTGATTGGTCAGCTCCAACACTCTTTCCTGCCATCCTAGGGAACAGATTATAAGAGATTAGAACCTAGAGATTATTTTAATTGTTTTCTGTTTATTTTTAAATCTAGTATAGTAGTTTTTTTGTATATTTGTACAAATAAATGTGTATACATACACACACATACCTGTACATATATATATGTGTGTGTATACATAAATATAATTCTGTGTTATATCTACCTTTATGCCTTTATGTTTTCACCGTTTAAATGAATTGCTTCTGCAACACCAAAATTAAGTACTCTGAATTTGAATCTAACATTATTTTACCAATACTGCTATTACAGACAACTTCCAATTACTTCCAAAAGTGAACAAAATATTTTTCCATAAAAATCCATCTCTGAGTATTCATATCACCTTAGGTACTGTCTGGCTGAAAGTTCTGATGCAAACACAGTACGACCCAGAGAACAGCAGCGGTGAGCTGGGTCAACACGGAGCACTACTACGGTTCTACCACAGAGCAACGGTATCATGTGTCACTCACCTTCAAGCTCTCTCTCATGAAGAACCTTCAGCCTGTGCAGAAGCTCATTGAAATTATCCTGTGTCATGTCCGAGTGCTCCTCTATGGCCACCAGTGCACCAAGACCATCTCCTCAGATTGGCATAAGGCAGACAGAAGATTCTGTAGAATAAAGGAGTATCCTGGTTGCATTAGTGTGCGCTAATCACTGGATAAACGTGTCAGATATTGCAAATGACTGAAACCAGCTTTACGAGATTTTCAAGGAAGGTGCCTTGGGCATAACTTATTTGTGTGTGTGCATGTGGGTATTCAAGCCAATGAACAGACTTTCAGACTCTCAAGTTTGTCCAGAGACAGCCTCTTCCCACGCTGAATGAATATAGACATATGCGGAAGACCAAACGAGACACCAAACATACCATTATACCATACGACAGTTATTTCACCAGCTACGGCACAGGGGGTGCTGATTTCCGCAAACAATGCAACATTTCTTTTTTTGTGACTAGACTTAATTCAAAGATGGCATGGCTTAGTCACCTGACTTGCCACTTAAGAACAAGAGAAAAATCACATGGTTATGGCACACCTTTTGTAAATCTTTGCACAATGCTTAATGGCAGCCACTGTGGCAATGCCATCAGTCCAGGTTAATAACACAGCAACCTGCTCAAAGTACTTCTGTAACAGAAAACCATTAGAAACTACGTAGAATTGCATAGAGTAATTGATGTAAAAAAATAGCTATGGACAATTGTGTATCACAAGGTTCATGGCGTCAAAGGGATCCGGCCACCATGCATATTTTATGTGAACTGCTCTCTTCCAGCAAGTCGGGATATGTTAGCAGTCTCTAGCAGGAGGACAGAGCAAGAGATGGCATGCCTCTGCCCTAACCCGCTCCTGAGACAGAGTTCCTCAGACTTCAAGCTTGTCCAGGAACCCGAGGCTTGACTGACAGACTGTAGACAGTTAAGCAGCCAGTTAGAACAAGTTGCAAAATCCGACAGAGGGAACTGTGGATGGACCTGTGATCAGGTGGCTGTATAAGAGGACCTGCAGTGGTGGAGTTTAATTATTTTTTGATTTATCCAGCTCTGTCACTGGAGAGAAGGGTAGGTACAGAAAACAAGGACACAGCAGCATTTCACTGGCACTCGCTGTCCATTCACCAGGAGAGAAGAAACCAGATACTGACAAAACTTGCTCAGGGGAAAAGTTATATAGACATGAAATAATGATCCCATGACGTGTCAAAGATTGAGGATATTGGGGATATGCTACGCCCCCCCCCACCTTTAGAACCGATTCACAGAAAGACCCTTTAAAACAGCAGTGGGCTTCTTCCCAGCCTAAACCCCTAAACATACACCAATGGCAGATAGGAGAACCTCAAAACCAAGGCTATTATTGGAGAAGATGTCAGTTCACTCACATGTCATTGAGGCCCTGCTCTCTCCCTTTCTCTTAAAAGATAGATGGGAAGCATTACCATTGTAGCTTGTGCTCTTCTTCTGATAAATACTTGTAGCAGTAATTTGAGAGTAAGCCACACAATGGTAAACTTTGACACACAAATTGCCAAAGGCTGTCGGAATTCATACTTCCGGCTGCACAGGTTGTCCAGATGCAGCTCAGGTATCAGTTTAACAGGAAAATGATGAAAACAAACATCGCTAATCTGGTGCAATATGTCGATTAACCCATACAATACAGGATAACTAAATAACGCAGGGGGCATGCCGACATGGGACACGCTGGCTATTCGGAAATTTAGGTGAAACGCCAGCAACGCTGGCATTCCTTATGCGATAATCAATTACAGTCCAAGATAAGGTTTGGTGGGGAGGTTGGGGAGAATCGAGGAGACGTGCCAGGCATCCTTACGCGAGTGTGGGAAAACAAGCCGAAACAAACTAGTCACATGTAGAGTGCACTGTCACAACATGCCTGCAGTGCTCTGTGAGGCTTCACCATGCACAAAAAAAAAGTATCAATCACGGCACTGCGGGATCTAGCTGGTGTCACAGGTCATGGTCTTTGCTACCTGCCTCCATACTCTGTGCAGGAACCCTATGGAGCCCCGTCACTCAGCCTGGGGCCAGGGCAGCCGAACTGATGTCTGTCAATAAGTCTATTATACTGAGCACCCTGTGTTTCGGAAAAGTGCAAAAACGAGATTATAGGAATACACCATGGTTATGCAGGAATTAGGGAGACAAATAACCGGTTAATGACAGGGTCACTAAGAGGCATTTCTTCCATCTTCTGTTATTCTGGTATATCATTATTCCATACAGCTTAAGATTGCCAGCAGAATTGGTAACACCTTAATTATAATGTTAATACAATTTCTCTGTCTTATAATTATTACAACTGTTATCAAGTTACCTTTGAAGTTGCAGATTCCCACCCTACAGATGAATAAATTATTCACCATTCACCTCTTCCCGGCTCACCATCCCATTTAGAAAGCACTCCCCACCACAGACCCAAGGCATCGGGGGCGGCACACTTACCGCACTCAACCCCAGTGGTCCGTCTCCTTCTGGACCCCTGCAGAACCACGGCTCCCTTAGCTTTGGGGCGGGAGCCAAGCGAAAGACAGACGCTAGGTATAGTAAGAGTGAGAAGGAGAGGGCGAGAGAGAGAGAGCGAGGCAAAAAAAGGAAGCAACCCACACCCTCTGTCCCACCTAACTTGTGGCCGAACCGGTTTGAGCAGCGATCACTTCCAAAGCACATAAACATGTGGTTCTGGCTGAGCACCCTTTTCACTGCCCTGGCTTTTCCAGTTCTGCAGAAATCTGACAAGACTGGACTAACCGGATCCTCCAGCACTGGAGGGAAGAAGGAAGAGAATACAAACAGCACTCACACACTCATATCATTCTGGATAAAATGCTAATAAAGAGACAAAGCAAGCGCTGGTTGCATTGTAGACTCTGTGCTGTATATCTGAGTGCCCTCATTCTAGGCCTATCCCTAGACTAGGTTGTAACAGCAAGAACAAAAATTAATTCAACATTCAGATAAAATATTGTCACGTAAACAGATACATTTTCTTTCTGTAAGGACATAATACTAATGAAAAGATCAAGAGTCAACAGAGAAGATGAAATGCACGGTTCTGATTTTGCTAACTGTTGCTAAACAATATTGTAGTATTTTGTACTGAAAACAAATCTATAGATTAGGATGCACATATAGTAAATGCGTCATAATCACACAGCATATCTGTCCAGATGTGTCCACGCATTGCGGTAAGTGCAGTAAGTTCCTGGTGTGTAATGCACCATCCCATCACGCCATTGGATTAGCTGCAAATCACTGTAGAAGCGGTGTAGAAGCACCGGAGGAATGTCACGCATGAAGGAAGCATTTCACCTAATACCTCATTTGACTAAACAAATTCTTGGGCCATTACTTGGGCCAGGATCCTGACTGCCAATACCTAGGAGTACACAGGGGTCCAAAACAAGCCTTTGCGTCCATCGATGTGTCTGTCCTGGGGAGGAGACCAGAGGAAAATTCCACAGCTTTTCCAGCTTTTACATGTAGTTGATTTCGTACCACTGAGGAATCCTGACTAAATGAAGCTCTTGGTGACTTTGTGCTTTGGACAAAAATGTGTTACTTACAGTGGTTTTCACAGTGCAATAATCTTTACTAATTAAAAGGCATAACGACCATCGCAATGTGTCATGCATCCATCAAGCCACGCCCAGTCAGTTCCTGCCCCGCCTCCCATGAGTACTAGTAGCAACTCATAGTGTTTAGAATTCAGTCATTCGCCCTGTATACCTGTTGTCAACCTCTGCCAATATCTGTACGGTATATGTCTTGGTCTACATATACTGCATATCTTTGGTACACTATATGGACAAAAGAATAGGTTGTTCTGTAGCGGTCAGTTAATTCAAGCGTGGTACTGTCATGGGATGCCACATTTGCAGTAAGTTAATTTGTGAAATTTCTTCCATGCTAGATATTCCATGGTCAATTGTATGTGATATTATTGCAAAATGGAAGAGTCAACAGAAACTCTGCCATGAAGTGGCAGACCACGTAAAGTAACAGAGTGAGGTCGCCGAATGCTGAGATGCATAGTGTGCAAAAGTTGCCAACGCTCTGTTGACTCAATAACTGCAGAGTTACAAACTTCCTCTGGCATTAAGCCCAGCATAAAGTTTGTGCTGGGAGCTTCATGGAATGGGCTTCCATGGCCGAGCAGGTGCATGCAAGCCTCACAAAACAAAACGCAATGACAAGCGTCAGACAGAGCGGTATAAAGCACACCGCTACTGGATTCTGGAGAAGTGGAAACTTAACTGCCTGACTACTCTGTGCCACCTGTAAAGTTTGGTGGAGGAGGGATATGGTTTTTCAGCACTTGGGTTAGGCCCCTTAGTTTTAGTGAAATTAACTCTTAATGCCTCAGCATGCCAAAACGTTTTGGACAATTCTATGCTTCCAACTTTGTTGGAAGTGTTTGGGGGAGGCCCTTTTCTGTTCCAGCATGACTGTGCCTCAGATTATGAACCCGACCTTCACATCCAACTCCATCACTACCTGAACACACAAATGCTATTCGGGATGAATGGGAAAACTCGAAAATCTTATAAATATATAAAAAAGCTTTCCTAGAAGAGTGGCAGCTGTTATAGCTGCAAACGGGTAATCATTCCATATTGATGCCTATGGATTTAGATGTTCCAGTAGGTGTAATGACCAGGTGTCCAATACCTTTCTCCAGGGTGCACCCAGTGATGGGCAAGCTACTTAAAAAATGTAATAAGCTAAGTTACTAGTTATTCTGCTAAAAATATAGCTGAGCTACATGAAAGCTACAAGAAATGTAGCAGGTTACACTACAAGCTACATAGAAAAGTAGTTTAATTACATTGAAGCTACTTTAAAATGTATTCTTGCAGAGTCCCTCAAGGGTACATTTTAGGCCCAACTCGGTTTGCACTTTATATGCTTCATCTGGGGGCTATATTTGAGATACATGGCCAGTTAAACAGCTCAGGCTCTTGAAGGGAGTTTTTCAACAATTTTGAGAGCTGTGCTAGAGCTAATCATTGGACAAGGGAGGCGATGGCTGTCCAGATGAGGTTTTTGAGGTCCTGCATATTTTGAGAGATGACATTTATGAAAAATTATCTAAAGGTGAACCGATCTGAGGAAGAGCAAGATGCAAGTAGCATAGAAGCATTCACTAATGCTGTGGGGGATTTAGGTAGAGCTTATGAAGTCGCACACAGATATGAAGTCACTAAGGTAGCAACTGATAGCGTGATGAGGTTGATACGATCCAGGGAACGAGGTGCAGAGCAGAGAACTCACACAGCTATAATTCAAGATGGGAATAGGTACGGCAGTGAGGAGAACAATACCAATACCGGTTTACATGGGAAGCAGACACAGAAACCCTCGAGACCTAATGCCAAGCTATACAATATAAAGCTTAGTGAAAGCAGAAGTATTAACTGGGGGGAGATTAGGTGCTATGTTAGAGTATCAGACACACAAAGCGGAGCTGTCCCTCTACACGGAGGATACACCTGAGGCTGTTCAGAATTCCCACATCCCCCATCTGTGGTGGAAGCCCGCATTCGCGGGCTGTGCTTAGTATTAAGGGTGGGGGACCTGAAATGTGTATTCATACGCTGGTTTATGACATTGAGGTGTGCGCCTTATTGGACATCGGGGCCCGAGGGAATGTGCTGCATCTGCACTGCTATAATCACATTCATTTTGATGTATGCCCTCCAATTTTGACGCCCTCAGCTTTAAATTCTTTGCAGTGCATCAGTCCTGTTAATGTCCAGGTTTATGGAGAAATTGATGTGCCTATTCAAATCATCCGGCAGCAACTAGGCCTGCTCCGCCCTGACCATCTGCAGCTTTTGTACAGTGAGATTTAGCTTTTTCCACTGGAACTTGGGTGCACTGGTATTGTGCAACATGATATCCAAACACTGCCAGGGCCTCCGGTGAAACAACCACCAGACCGAATGGTCTTTGAGTGACAGGTTAATGCAGATCACCAGATCCAGCAAAATCTTGACAGCGGGTTAGCAGAACCTAGTCAGAGCAGCTGAGCGTCGCCAGTAGTCTTAGTATGTAAAAAGGATCAGACATTTCCCCTTTGTGTAGACTATCAGGTACTGAACAAGCATACGGTTAAGGATATATATCCTCTCCCACACATTCAGGATGTATTGAACACCATTTCAACCCCCAAATGGTTTAGCATGTTAGAACGGACTTTGGGCTATTAGCAAGTTGAATTGATGCCTTGGCTAAAAAGAGCTGCCACTTTTTGCAGCAGGAAGGGTCTCATTCAGTTGGATGTTATGCCATTTGGACTCTGCAATGCCCCAGCTACATTCCAGAAGGTGATGGACCAGGTGCTAACTGGGATGCAGTGGAAAACCTGCCTAGTTTACCTGGACAACATAATCATCCTGGGGTGGAAATGTTACCCAGATCCTTTGGTGTTTAGCACAGATGTTTAACAGGATTTGGTGGGCAAACCTAAAGTTGAAGCCAGCCAAGTGTTATCTTTTTTGCCATGAGGTGATATTCCATGGCCACATTGTGTCAGAGCGTGGGATAGCGACCAATCCTCAGAAGATCTTAAAGATGTTAGAATAGCCACAACCCACATGCATTTTTGAGTTCCGTCAGTTTGCTGGCCAAGCCTTGTATTACAGATGCTTTGTCTGTTCCGGTGGACTCCAGAATGCCAGATGACTTTCAATGAGGTTGAAGAGGTTGCTAACCTCCGAACCTATCCTAGGCTATCCCTGTGACAGTGGTGATCTGATCCTGGACACCAATATCTGCAATGTTAGCATTGGAGATGCCTTGTCTCAGCAACAGAGGAGTAAGGAACGAGTGCTGGCATACAACAGCTGGCGATTGTCACCCATCAATCAGAACTACTGCACTACCTGAAAAGAATTGTCAATACTAGCTTGGGAGACCCTTTGTAGTACGAATACACCACAGCAGCCTTCGATGGCTCACAAATATCAGATTACCTGAGCCATCTGAGTTGGAGAGATGGCTCAAAAACCTGGGTGAGCAAGGACCCAGAGCCTGTTCAAAATATCAAGTCCCATCATTAAGGAGTGCAGTGCAACTTTCACTCCATGGGGGGCCAGGAAGGAGTTGCTTTTCCCAAGTGTCCTTCAATGATCCAAACTGCCAGTATGCCACTACCCCCCTTGGACACAGTTGGTGTGACTCTTAGCAGGGGGCTGGAGCTTTGTGAGCTTGAACCTCATCTACCCTGTTTGGAGATGATCCACCACACAGAGGCAACCCCTGACACCTTGTTTTGCGGCTAGACAAGGCAAGAACCCAGTGGAACACCCATATATTGGGCCTATAAGGGGGTGGGTGGAAAGACAGGTAGAACGCCCTACATGGGTAGAGGTGTCACTTTTTGGACCTAAGGCATATTGGGATCAGTGGGCAAGACTGTATATTAAATATGACATTCTGTTGCGACATTGGTATTGCATGGAAGGCACCATGTTCTATCCGCAAGTACTTCTACCACGTACATTTCAGAAAGGAGTCTTGAAACAAATGCACAATGGTCCAATTGGTGGACACGCACCATAGGCCTACTGCAAACTAGATACTACTGGTATGGGATGAAGGAGGATGAAGTGGTGTGGTGTCGCACATGAGACAGCTCTGCTGCTAAATCTTGGCCTTGAAGGACACCCTGGGCACTAGTAGTGGCCGGTATAAACGGTATACGAATTTGGCCAACGGTATATATATATATATATATATATATGAAATTGAATATATTTGAATATATATGAATTTGGCTAACGGTAGAGATTTTGACTATACCGGCCTACTGCATTTTGCGATGTCATTAAGCTGTGCCTGTTTTGGTTGAAAGCATGGAGCTTACACGTGGGGAGGAGGAAGAGGTCCTCGTAAAGAAGACCGGTGCAACGTCGGTCATATGGACCTGGTTTGGGTTTAAGGAGTCGGATGTTGAGCAGAAAAATATAATCTGCAAGTAATTTGTTTTATCACCTCAAAACGAAGCACGTTTTGGAATACAAAGAAAGCCAAAAACTGCGCCCCCCACAAACGCCCAGTCAGTCAAGTGGAAAGAAAAAAGGTGGCCCTACACAGCAGCAGACTAATGTTTTTCAAGCATTTTCTAAAGGCACTCTGTATGAGAAAAAGAATCAGCGGTGGATTGATATTACAAATGCCATTACCGTGTACCTGTGTAAGGACATGGTGCCGTTTCTTACAGTGGAGAAAAGCGGCTTTCAGAACATGATTGAGACACTGGATCCACGTTACGAGGTATCTATAGCTGCAAACACTTTATCCAAACTGAAATGCCCAAACTGTACGATAAAGTCAGGAAGCAAGTGAAGAAAGAGCTCCGGAGCATAAAACACTATGCAGCTACTACGGACTTGTGGTCAAGTCACACAATGGAACCTTACATTAGTCTCACAGTCCACTTCATCAATGAAGAGTGGAAGTTGTGCAGCAGATGCCTACAGACAGCTTATTTCCCAGAGGATCATACGGGTGAACTCTAGCTGATGATGACGCAGACCTGACGAAGGACATGAAGAGAGGCACCCAGTGTGGTCTTCTGCTGCTGTAGCCCATTTGCCTCAAGATTTGACATGTTGTGCGTTCAGAGATGCTCTTCTGCATACCTTGCTTGTAACGAGTGGTTATTTGAGTTACTGTTGCCTTTCTATCAGCTCGAACCACTCTGGCCATTCTCCTCTGACCTCT
>JAODKM010000016.1:19836080-19850529 GCA_026780845.1 Petrocephalus sullivani | reverse complement strand
TAGCCATAACGGGTTAGGAAAACACACTTTGTACCCAGGAACAAAATAAAAATAAAAATTTGTTACATAGTGTTATGTTATGCACTGTTGAAGGAGAAATCTCTTCCTATCTTTCTTTGAGGAACATTGTTTTTAAACATTTCAATAATTTTCTCACGTATTTGTAGGTGTGACGTTTGCGGCGGGATGAACGACCCATATTGCTGGCTGCGGGGTATAGCCCCTCACAAAGGCGTTTATTAACCAACACAAGAGACTAAACAGGGCAAATGTAAGCACAGGCATCAATAAGCAGCAACAATACCGGACAAGGAGGACAAGACTGGGGCAGACTAAATACAGGGATACCGATAAACACTAAACAGCTGAGGACGGGATGGATTCGCACGAGGGGAACGAGGGGGCGTGGCACACAGGAGGATCCACGGGCTGGGCATGACAGTAGGCAAACTGCTGATCCTTGTGAATAAATTTAAATATTTGTCAACAGTATGTGTATGTGTATATTTAGTTACAAATGAAGTAAGTTCACTGCATGTGTTAGCAAGAGAGCAATGACCCAATTGAAGTGGCTTTACAGTCTTGAGCATTTAAGCTGGTTGGCTCACCTGCCCAAGATATCCCTTGGGTACTAATAAAATCTTTTCTTACACAAGAAACCCAAGTTTGACAGAACTACATATGTGTTACATGACTTCAGCTTTACTGTCTGTTTCAGTGCATTTCAGACATTTGCTAATTCCTGTCGAAAGCTGACAGTGTTATCCAAAACAGCCAGTATACTGTGTTACTATTTTAATTGTGTACTTTGGAGTTACACTAATGCTTTATATACGTTTTATTGTGTGGTGTCCCTATGTGTGTTAAAGATGTTAAAATTAAATGCAAAATATTTTATGCAGTTTCAAGGGAATAAACCTTTAGAACTGGCTGGTCCTTTGCACTGAGCAGGGGAGCAGAAATTCATGTACCCTTGGTAAAACAGAGAGAAATTGAAAGTGCTCTTGCTAAAACAGACTGAGTAATGGATGGGTCTATATTTCTGAGTGTCTCTCGGCTAGCTGGTGGTTAGCTATGGCATCATATGGCAGCAACGCCAAAAATGGCCTTTCTGAGAAAAACCAATGCTAAAGGCCGGTTCATACTTCTCTGCATGCAGACTGTGTATTTGTGTATCTGCACGCAATACAGAATCATTCTTATTTCTGTGGTGGAGGCTGCATAAAATGTGCACATTCACGCGTGCTCAGAATACCTGGGAAAAACAGTGGTGACATTTTCATACTTAAGGAAAAGTACAGATACAAAAAAAAATAAAGCTCATCCAGTAAAATATTACTCAAGTAAAAGTAATCTGGTTTTAAAAGCACTTACAGTGCAAAGGGTTTAGACAATCAAGGAAAATTATGTTTAAATTATATTCAGATTGGTACAAATGTACTGTATGATTTTCAGTCTGTCAGCTTAACCATTTTGAAACCTAGAATCACACAAATATTTGCAGCAATCACCCAATATATCAGAGTATCTTTTGTCTCGGCCACTAGCATACCATTTTCAGCTAATCAACACCTCATTGTTTTTTTAACTAGTTAACTTAATTAATTAAGCGAGCTGGTGGTGAAATGTAACAAATACATGGAATAGCTGAGGTGCCCCTGAGGAAAGGTTTGGGAACTGAAGCGGTGTTCATCTAGCCATCCAGAAAGGTGCCAGTGACTTTCCCAAACCTGTTATTTTTTCGTGTTATTCATATTCTTATAGTGTTTTTTTTTTGGAGCAAATATACACTTACTTCTCAGATAAATAGCTTTACACATTTCCTTTGACTGCGTAAGAATTTTGTCTTATAAAAAGCAATTCTTTTAAATTTAATTGAGACAGATTTGAATATAACATTGGTTACGTGTGGCAGAATAACTATATTGAGACACACATTTACTTTTGAATCAGAAAAAGCAGTGAAACCTGCCAAAGCCAAGATTAGCGGAATGTGTAAAATGAATCTATGGGTCAGATTTAATAATGAGTTCTAAAAAATTTTAGGGCTGGTACTATTAGACCTGTGGTGAATGAACTCAAAATCAAGATTGAAATCAACTTTATTAATCCTCGTCTAATGCAATCATCACCATTATTTCAGTAGCTAGTGCTGCTAACTTCGAATATTGATATAGTTGAAAATTGGTATATTAACCAATATATCATGCACCTCTACATATTGTTTTTTTCATCACCATAAAGACAATATGCAGTGAATAATAATAATAATAATAATAATAATAGATCAATGATAGATAGATAGATAGATAGATTTATAGATAGATAGATAGACAAATTAATGAATTATCAATAAATAAATAAATATTCTCTAGAACTATGAGAGAAAATCTAAGTGGGAAAAAAAAACCACAATACATATTTTCCCTGGAATGGTGCATCCCTACTCAGGTACTGTGCATGCAATAGTATTTTTTTTAATTAGATGAATACTAATGATCATCCAGAATATATAAGGGGGGAGGAAAGGACAAAATTCCAGAACAGAGACATGTGTAATTGGGTAGCCCCAGCGTGGACAGTGGCTGCGCGGACACTAAGACATTTATCCCACGTAGTCCACACTTACACACTATCGCATTTGGAATGTACGTTCATGTGCCTAGCACAAGTATTCAAGGGTATCCCATCTCTCAGATAAGCCAAGTGCAGCTTGCATGATGTGACTTTATCCACACATTGGAAAAATCTGCATGGAAGCTGTCTTTGGCTAAGTAAATACACTGCAATGCACTAAATCAGCGACACTAGTAAGTCTGCTGGCTTGTCAGAGTCACACATCCTTCCAAAGGAGTTTCAATGTAAGTATGCAAAGTTTTGTAACAGATATTTACATCTTGATCCTGCAAGTGTCATAAATGTATGCACATGTCCATGTGTGGAGAAGTATGAACCGACCTTAAGATAATGTACTGCAAAAGGCTGAACTAGCACAGCGTCACTCACTGACAATTGCTATTCCTTCACTTTACTGTCACTAGCTATCCTTGGTGATACCTTTAAGGCTCTGAGGACTGTCATGGATCAGTCTAAGAGACACTTAGAAAATGTATAACTAAAAAATTATTTCCCTTTCTTCTCTGCTTTTTCATCTATTCAACCTTCAGTGCCTTTGCCTAATATTGACTATTTTCACTAACCCCAGAAGATGGGTTTGAAGACAATCCAAGATGTTCCAACACCTAATGTAAAAGAGTATTTCTAATGATCTTACTCGTAATTACACAGTAGTTGTGTGGTGTTTACCTCCTCAGAAGACCTGGATCACTAAAAGATTACTGTTGTTATGGATACAGTCACATGTCGGTGCTGCATGGAGGATACTTAGACACTTGTGTGTTCTAATGAACTAAGAGCATAAATGCTTTCTCCATCACTCATTTTCTCCAAGCGACCTGTGGTTGGCCATCACCTCCAGCAGTGGGCCATTTATTCTAATTTAAATAGCTTTCAGTAATTTACAGATTGCTTTTAATCATTTGTCGAGTTTATTTTAATTGAACTCTTCCACACATTTTCATTATCATTAAGGTTGATTATTACTGCATTTGCCTACAGTTTTTCATTGTTTGAGCCCTTGTTTTGAATCCTTGTTTCAGTTGAAAAAATATTAAACAAGTTGAAAACATTGTGAATCCTTTAGAATGATTTGGATCTCAGCATGAATAGTTCCTAAAATGTTAGCCTATCTCTATCTATGTGTTCCTGCACCCGTCCACCCCAAAAAATGTTTTGAAAATCATCTCTTGCCCTACAGTTTGAGAACCACTGATGTATACTATGGTCCTGTTGTTTGAGAGAGAAAAAAAAACGTAACATACACTTACAGTTATTGTGTTCACTGTCTTTCCTGTCTTTGTTGCCACCAAGCACTGCTGCTTCATTTTGGAGGAATTTCTCTCAAAATGAAATGAGGAATAGCTGCCAAGGAACTTCATCCATGCAATAATTTTTAAGAAGTTTCGATGTCCATAAAATACTTCTTGACTTATTATAATCGCCATATCAATTATTGTGCACAGTCACCATTCCTGAGCCACTAAGTGGTGTTGTTTCAGTTTAAGGGCAAACTGCTTCAGATCTTCACCCATACAGTGTGTCTGCAAAGTTTGGTCCTTCAAGATCCTTCAAATACTTTTTGGATTATTGTGCTAACAGGATCAAGTGTTAAAACCTTTTCTTTGCTGTCTATATAAGGCATTGTTCAATATTCATGCAATTTGTCTCAAAATTCAGCTCCAGGTCTTCACTGCAAAGTTAGGAAAAGATCTTTTTGAGTTACTGCATTAATGAAAAGTGTCTGCCGCTGCAGACCATCCCCAAAAGTACAGGTATTTCTCATCAGGGGAACATGGTTATGGAAAACTGAGGGAAGTGTGCTTATAATGAAGCTTGTAAGCTTATAAGAATGGGTTACATAAGGAGTCCTGTGCATAGGGAAAGTCATAGCTGCCCTGTTGGTTTCATTCATAATGGACATTATCAGACTTAGGAGATTCATGGTTTTTGTCATGCATATTGTATGAAACTATTACCGTAGCTCAAGGAATTTCATTAGAAGCTTTATTGACCTAGCTTCAGCTAATAACACTTAAAAATAAGACACCATGGATCTGCAGCTTCAACACCTGCTTAAATGTGATATTACACTTAAATCTGGTTCATTGTCTCAACAATTAACCAGCACCAGAAAACAAAATGTGCAGTGTTATGCTCTTGCCTAAATTGTTGACTGTTTATCCACTTTCAGTAATGACGTATTCAAACAATCAAGATCAATTGCTCTTGTCAAAAGAAAAAAAAATAGTGTGTGATGTGTGAAGGCATGAGCTGTATACACAGCAGGTTAGCACTCAAAACTTCAATGTAGTTATATCCCTAGAGGAACCTGCAGAGAACAGGACTGAAGTGTGTCCAGGTCAAAGTGATTGCTCAGCAGATTGCTGTTGAAAGGTATAGCCTGCTCTCCTGTCCGCAGGATAGCGGTCTAGCTCCGGAAAGGACAGCCTGCTAGTGGAATGCATGCCCGGCACCACAAGAGGAGCATCTCCCCTTCGTTTCCCCTGGTGAGGACGTAGACGTGTCAATGACTGCTTGTTGCACCCGCTGCCTTTCCAAGTGCTCTCATTACCACTTCAGCATGTGTAATATTTAAGGCCTGGCCCCACGCTTACTCTCACCCGCGCTCTGCTTCCTTTTACCGGTGAAGAGGCGCCTATGTTCACACCTCTCACTGCTGAAAAATGCGCAGCGTCGCCCCCCTTTCGCCACATTCCGTTGCTGTTGTTTTGCTTTTTTTTCTTCATCGCATGTATCAGGATGCAACATGGGATTGAATGTGCAAGTATACAACTTGTGGAATGTAAGGAAGCAAGATGACATTCGACGTGTGACTCTGTGTGTATGTGTATGAGTGGGTGTTACTTACATATTACATTGTGGTGACCAAATGTCCCCACAATATTACAAAAACCCATTATTTTGCCTTTGTGGGGACCTTCAAAAAAAATCAAAAACTAAAACAGCCAAGTCTTTTGTTTGGTTACTTATGGTTAAGGTTAGGACTGTTTGAATTAGTGGTTATGGTTTTCGGAGCTGGGAATGTGTAGGTTTAGAATATGGAGCCACTGAGCAATGCTAGAAATCCAACAAACCGTTTTCACGTGTAGCTCTGGGGATTAAGGATCCACTAATGAATAATGCAGCTGGGCAAAAGAGACCAATATCTCGAGAGATATTTCAGTAAATTTTTTGTAAAAAATCAGGGTACGACGTGAGATCTGTGAAGGTGACTTTGGGATTTAGACAGGCTGCCCCAAACCACTGGCCCCCAGAGGCCCTCTCCTCTACCCACACTTCGCCGTGTCCTGCGTGCACCTCAGAGGTAACACGGCCTGATGTTCTGCCTTGATAACCATATGCTACTAAAATGGCAAACGACATTCCCCTCGCATTTCCCCACAAATCAGCACTTTCACTCTCCTACAAAGAGGCAGGAATACATGCATACAGAATTTATAAGACGAACGGCTGCTTAGTGGCCCCCAGAGAATGCCTGTCTCCCCCACAAGCTCCCTGGCTCCTCATCACCCACTTTCCAGTCTCCTGTGCTGTTTCAGCTCAGTTATTATGGAGAGGCCAGCTGGGCATTGTGAACAAATGCTCAGAAAAATGTTTACATCTGAGGCAAGATGCCATGGTCACTCCAGCTGATCGAACAAAGAAACCACTGGGGATAATGGCCAGGCCACACACACATTACTGCTGTTTGTTAAATGGTGCTTCTCACATTTCATTGGATACCTGACCTACCAATCAGGTAGTTTTCCAGAGACCAGGCAATATAGGGTCATGTAAATTTATTAAATGATAAACGTGGTCATGTGAATTAATTATTGCCAAGACTGTATGATAGCACATAAGACTTAACAGCTGTCAAGTGAAATAGATGAGAAAGATATCAAAATTCACCCCATGTGGATTTCAGAATATAACACAATATGATACATTTGGAATAAGCTGTAGCCAGATTTATATTAGTGTGAAACATTGGCACAGTGGCTTCATCCCTGCATTTGGTTGTGGGTTTGCATAGGGGTCTCTAAATCCTTCTTGCGTTTTTCCTGCCTTGCTTCTTGGAAGAGGTTGCAAGGTCTCTGTAATGGTAAGAGGTACTGATGGATAGTCTTAATTTTTGCAGATTTATGGAATGGTGATGAAATCAACTTGTGTAATACATGCACCAAATGCTCATGAATTATCAGAGGTTTAATTCAACTGCTCAAGAAGTTGCAGGTACACGGTACACATGGAAACATGTACTCATACCCCCAACAGCTGAGCCATTTGAACCAGAGACTGATTTTACAGGCTGGATATTATGTCTTGTTCTCATGTGATAAGGGACTCAGGTGTACCTTTACTTTCATGAATACAGCCCCCAGGAAGAGCTAATGATGCCTCCTCTCAACATTGTGAGCACTGTGTTTGAAAAACTCTCGTACACCAAAATAAAACAAACTCGTACACCAGAAGTTACACTGTGGAGTGCACAGCAATGTCAGCCTAAGGGGCTCGGGGTTTGTGTAACCTGCCCCTTAGGGGACAGGCCCAGAGGACAGTGTTGCCAAAGTGTCACCGTCAACTGGATTGGAGGAATGGCGTTCCCAGCTGAGGATCAGAACTAGGGTGCAGATTAGGTAATGGATGGCAGGGACATGTCCCGGGCCAATATTGTGGGAGGGCTGTGCATGTTTAGGGGGGCAGGGATAGTTTGATCCCTACCAATGTTGAAACCAAACCTATGTCCTTCGATAAGTAGCACATCATATGATCAGTGGTACATAAAACCGAAGAGCAGGGGTTAAAATTGGTTATGAATTATGGGCAGAATGCAACTTGGTTTTGCCTGGGACAGACCAGACCAAGTGATCGGTGTGGAATGGAGCTGTTACGCTCTTCAGTCCCTTTCCTAATCCTTTTCCCACACTGCTGACATTTTTAATGGAAGAATGACGCTGGGCTGAGGAGACTGGACTTTGAGTCTTGGGCTATAGAGTCGATGGCGAACCCCTCGGTCAAGTCAAAAGAATTTTTTATAGTCAGAGCATATGTTCTGTATCAGTACTACAGTATTATAGTGATACTTTATTAAACCTCATAGGGAAATTCTCTTTTTGCCTGCCCCAGTACAGCAGTACCACTGTTTCAACACTCACAATAAATGGTCAACTAATTAATTTTATGTCAAAAATCTATGTGCTTACATAGCCTGCTTACATAGCCTGCACCACAGCCAGTACTTTCATGGCAGGAAACGTAAACTGGCATTGTGCCCAAAACGGAGTCTTTATACACAAATTCTAGATGCCACCATTTCAAAGTCACGAGAGCCACTAAATTAGGAAAATGCATGTGATAAAGGCACTGGAGAGTGGTGTTTGCTGATGTTCAAGCCTGAGTATGTATTTGCATGTAACAGTGTTGCTTCACGCTTTTTCCAGTGGCTGCATTATCTCAGATTATGTCAGACAGCCTGCAGTTATAAAACATGTCTCCCAGGCCCTCACAAAGTTGACAAATATTTTTAAATCATACAAAGTTTTGCACAATATGAAAAACACAATGAATTCCTAACATGGAACAGACAATTATGTAAGTAGGCTGACAAGAGAAGATAGCAATCATACAATATTCAGTCACTATTGTCTTCCATCCCCTTGTATTTATGTTTTCTCGTGTCTGTCAGTAATTCCATGGAAGCACAGTGGGACCAATTCACAGCTATGGTGTGGAGATCTCAGGAATGGGGAATTCAGCAGATTACCCTGAAAGTGTGATTCTCAGGTTCTCTTTAATGCTGAGATAAATAAACAAGTCTTTCAAACAACAGACAGTTAACTTGCTGGTAAATCTTAAGTCTGTCTACATACACATTTTGTGCGTTTTCAAATATTAATATCTCAATTAGTGCTGAGAATAAAAGGGGATGAAGTAAAAGAGAGCAGTATTGGTGACCTCAGCAGGCAAACACAGTTACATAACATGTTAATAATCCATATGAGTGTGGAGTACCTGCAATGCCTACAATTATACATTTCACACAACTCCTTACATAAGGCACTTGGAGCTGTGTGATTCATACCGGAGAACTTCAGGAAAAATATGTTTCCAGCCTGAAGGTCTACCAAATGACTCCATCACCAGAAGAAACTGTAAATGACACTGTCACTGAGTGAACTGAACAGGTATTGAAAGGGTTTGGACTAAACTGACATAGCAAACAGACTGCAAACCGGCATTCTAGGATTGGCTGTAAGTCACTATGACAACACAAGTGGTTATATAAAATTATGCAGTCTCTAGAATGTCATCAAACTTGACCCTTAAAGTATTTTAAATTCTTTCTCTCCCCCCTTGTTCTTGTATAAACGATATAATAAATGGTCTATCCAAAAAAAAAAAAGATCCGTTGCATACTTAAGGTGTAACCATAATCACCTTTCTTAAAGTTCTTAAAGAGTTGAAAGTCACATTCAAATTCAAAGTGGATCTGTAGAGCCAGTGCTGCACCATGGCAGTAGTGATGTATGTGCAATGTGTGCCATATGTTCTATGTGTGCCATGTGTAGTATGTGCGCCATATGTTCTATGTGTACCATGTGTGCTTTGTGTACCATGTGCGCCATGTATGCTATGTGTGCCACGTGCACTGTGTGTGCCATGTGCGCTACATGTGCCATGTGTACTATGTGTTGCACATGTACTATGTATGCCATGTGCGCCACGTGTGCCATGTGTACTATGTGTGCCACATGTACTACGTATGCCATGTGCACTACGTGTACCATGTGCGCTACGTGTGCCATGTGTACTATGTGTGCCATGTATAGTATGTGTGAAATGTGTGCCATGCATGCTATGTGTGGCATGTATAGTGTGCTATGTGTGCCACGTGCACTACATGTACCATGTGCGCTGTGTGCCATGTGTACTATGTATGCCATGTGTGCCACATGTGCTGTGTGCCATGTGCGCCACGTGTACTATGTATGGCATGTGCGCCACGTGTGCCACGAATACTATGTGTGCCATGTGCAGCATGTGTACTATGTGTTCCATGTGTGCCATGTGGACACCTGCTCGAGGCTTTATGGCATTTGTCATGTTGCTAGATATCTTTGTTTTTATGGTTCACCAGAGTAAGCACTTTAATTTTTATTCATGTGTATAGTTTTACTCCTTTCACATCATTTGAGTCTCTCTGTATGGATAGTTTGACAGACTGGACATCACATTTCACTCTCATTTTCAGATGGTAGGTTTGTCTTATTGTATTTTAGACATTATTTCCATGGTTGGTTTGGCTGACTAATATTATTCTTTTTTATATCTATGCCTTTTTTATAACAAGGTTCCGTTTTCAAAAATCAAAGCTCTAATCCCCCCGACTGAAATCAGCTGCTGGGGTGATTAAAGCTGAGTTATCTGAGTGTTCCAATAAAGGCATCTTGGCAGTCACGTCAAGGTGGAAATGAGCTGAGAAAACTCACTGCCCCTCATCTCCCTGCCACCAAGGACATGCCATAAACACTGGGCTTGTCAGCTCTTCCTTTTGTGAACTTGACAATATTATTTGATTGAGCAATCCAGTTAGAATAGGAGCTGAAATGAGACTGGCTAAGGAGAGAGTGGCTGAAGCATCACCACGGGCTCACTTTCCCAATCTTCAAAGATGAGCATGCGAGTCGACCTTCCATTCAATCACCTGGTGAAGACCACAGATTTTTCTTTCTTTCTTTCTTTCTTTTTTCCTGCGATGTCATTGCGACTTTTCTGAAAGAGTTCATCTGAAAAATAATTACTCACCTTGCACACATAGGCACCTACAACCCTTTGCCTTTTCTGTTCTTATATTCTATGCTTATTTATGACACAGAAGCAAATCATAATAATGGGAAGATGAACAGATGTGAGGGCTATTTCTAATGTGTGAATTAAGTCATTTTGTCATGCACTGTAACTGATCCATGCCTATTTTATTTGGGAAAAACAAAAGATGTCATGCAATCATTGCAAAAACAACAAAGTTTAACTTTAATGAAATGTTATTTCAGATTAAAGTACCCCCCTTGAAAAATGATTATTCATTAGCTAATTATGATGAAAGGTATGCTTTTCCTCTCCATCTACTTGTCTCTAGTTATTAACACCTGTTCTGTTTGCTGAGAACATCAAAAACAAATCACTCACTGGGAAAAAAAATCATGGGATTCCACTGGAGATCTCCCCAGTACTGCATAAACATGCATGCAAATTGTTCTCTCTCTGTTTCTCTCTCATATATATGCGGTACATTAAAGACACATAAAAGCAACTATTATTGCGATATGATTCGATTCACCCATATTGTGACGCAGTGTGATATGACACGATACGGTGCGATGCACATGCCTCCGACTCGTGCGAGACTTGACCAAGAGACTTAGTGGGCCAATCGTCGGCCACCAAAACTGGCTTTAGGTGCATAGAATTTAACCTCTGGTATAGAAGGAGCCTGAGCTGGTGCGGGAGGTAGAGAGATATGGTCTATATATAGTCAGGCTCACCTCAACACACGGTTTGGGCTCTGGGACCAAACTCCTAGACTCTGACCATTTTCTGTGTGTATGCGTCAAACACCAGTTTGGAGTATCCGGCCTTCTTGGAGGCCTTGGAGGGGGTGCTTGAAGGTGCCGAGTCTGGGGACTTCATTATTCTGCTGTGAAACTTTAATACTCACTTGGGTAATGAACTGGAAGGATGTGGTCTGGATGAATGGCCTGCCCGATCGTGATCCAAGTGGTGATCTGTTATTGGACTTCTGTGCTAATCACAGTTTGTCCATAATGTACACCATATTCGAACATAAGGGCACTTGGCACCAGAGCACCCAAGGCCGCAGTTTGATGATTGATTGATTGATTGATAAAGCACCTTGGGACAACTGAAAGGTGCTATATAAAAATAAATTGAATTGATATTGTAATCGTATTGGAACTGCGTCTATATGTTTTGAACACTTGGGAGAGGACGGTAGCTGAGCTGTCAAAATGTCCACCACCCGGGGGTGATTTGGATCGTCTGGTGGAGGCCCCAGTCTGGGAGATCTTCAACTCACACCTTTGGCAGAACTTCTCTTCTTTCCCGAGGGAGTCAGGGGACATGGAGCCAGTCCCACCCCAAAGTACCAAAAAAGCTGGCCAAAAATATATGTTGATTCCTTTAAAACAATGAATCTCATGCATATCTACACAAAATGACCAAATGAGCATACTTCTGAATACGCATTTCATAATGGATGGATGCACAGCACCGCTGGCATGGCATACACACCTGAATTAATTCCCGCGGCATAACACGTTTATGTATCTTTGACTGACATCAGACACTGTGCCAGTCCTCACTTTTTGAATGAAATTGTAGGGGGTTTTCCATGTCCTGCTTTTGCTTGAGATAATATACCATTCAGTTCATACACCTAATGGGCCTCACCACCTACCTTTCAAAAGGACGCTTCACACAATATCATTCCCAAGAGATTTTGGGGCGTTGACTCGAGCTAACAGTCACACCAGTCTGATTATATTTGACACCAGATCCAGTAGGGTGAAAAACAAAGCCTGCATGTCTAGTGACAGGAGATTTCCTCCCAAAGAGTGCAAAGGGCTTTCCTGTAAAAGTGCTTTTCTGCAGGTATTAGCATTTGTCAAGTTTAAATGATATCCGGCACTAATCTAGTCGTCGAATTTGAGTGCTGGAGAGCTGTAACCTAGCAATGACCTACAATGCTTCTACTGAAAATTTAATCTTGGAGCTGTCAAAGCCTGCAAGCATGGTCCCCGCTTGAGGTGGGAAAAAGTGAAATTCAGGACCCGAGTAGCCGCTAACCCTGGACAGAAGAAGCCTGGAGCCTTTCCAGGTAGCAGAGAGAAAAATGAAGACATATACCCTGGGTGGAATACTACTCTATCACATTGCATACAGGCCAGTTAGCCCTACGGTGTGTCTTTGGACTGCAGGAGGAAACTGTAATAGCTGGGGGAAGCCGTTTTGACTCATAGGGCACCATACAAACTCCACACACATGCACGGGCACATACACAGCAGAGGAAACACTTGTAACACTTTCTATGAAGCCCATATTCATAAAGCCTAATAATGTCTTATAATTCATTGGGATACCTTCATACAGTATTATAAACATAGCTATAAATATTTATAAAAAGGCATAATACATTATAGCCATGTATGTCATGCATATGAATGCTTTATGAAAGTCTCATCTATAATGCATTATAAATACCTAATTATGCATTATAATGTCAGTATAAGAATTAAGGATACTTTGTGGAGGCAAGACGCCGTGACTGAATTGGAATAATCAGAGAATTCTCCACACATCTCAGCACATGAAACTCTACAGACATTGGCTCAAACTGCTACTATATTTCTGAAATCTTCATGTGTAAGTCAGGAGAATATCTCAAACAGCATAAGTTGTAAAATAATATGAAATATGTAATTTTTGGTTTAAAAGAACAGAAGAGCAAGTTCATAACATATAGCTATGGCATAGCCTAAAACGGGCTGCCCAAAATCAGCAGGGTGCAAACCCCCCCCCTCCACCAGCATCCTGGTAACCTAGTTCCCTTATGCTGTGCAGCCCCTATGCACTCCATAGTGACGGGGAATCTCTCGGAAAAGTCACATTAGCCGCGCTGTTCGTGTGGCTGAAAGCGGAACAGCCCCTCTCGGCGGTTTCAGCTGGACTAATTCCCAGGTTTCCAAAGTGAAAAAAAGAATGGAGGCCTGATCCAACATCATCTTTGTTTTATTAGCTAACAAAGTCCTTATTGTAAAAGCAAAGTGAGACAACAGAAAGCAGACAGGACAGGTACTCTTTATAATGCACATGGAGCAGAGACAGATCCCAGAGGAGATCCGGCAGTAACTGCTGGCAATGCTGGCCCTGTCTGCAGTGAAATTAGAAGCTGTTACCCTCAGATTGCAGTGATAACAGAGCAGCCCAGTCTGCAAGGTGCCTGTGCTGTGCAGTTACTATAATGCTTTAACGGCAAAGGGGCACTACATATAGTGTTTAATAGGATATTTGCGTGGCGGCTCAACAAGCAAACAGCAGCACGCAAACTGCTCCTGGGGCCACCCTTCAGCCAGCCTGGGGTGTGTTTGTAGCAGGTACAGCATGAGCGAGCTGGGAGAGAAACACAGCCGGAATGGGGGCGTGGGGATGAGCATGGCTGCAAGTAAAGGCCTTCACTTCCAGCTCAGTCAGCCCGTCCTGAATTAGATGTTTTACCCAGAAAAAAACAACCACTCCACCTACCTCCGTCCAGGAATCACACTGTAATTTTATTATGTTATTATTATGTTATTATGTTTACCACAGAGGTAAACAGTTGTTTATACACAACTAAAAGAACATTACATTTGAACCAACACTACAGGACAGTGACTACTTACATCCGAAAATTATGAAGCTGATGACTGTTAGTCTTAAAACTTCAGCGATAGCTATCAGTGGCATTACTTTCCGGATTATTTGCCTTTTGTTTTTCATTGAGATATATCAGGAAGAAAAAGAAGCATGACATTAAATCTTGTTGTAGTCACAACTACTTTTATATTCCTACAAGTCTTCTGGTTGACGTAAATGTTTTGCATTTTAGGCCCAAAGCCCGGAACCAAGTGTCTTTCCTGGGTCACCTTGCTTTGAGAGTCGAAGTTACAAGTTGCTATGGGCCCTCTCCACGTAATCTGAAGAGGTGCTAATAGGTCACCCCCCCACCCCCCCCCCCCCCCCCCGACCCCCCCCCCCTGACGGCGCCAC